>JANQDE010000029.1:1393466-1457455 GCA_037157785.1 Cephalotes varians
ACATTTTGCTCTAAAAAGAGTTTAAGATCTAAAAAATGTGTTATCATGTAAAATTACGTATTCAGAGTTGCCAATTCTTTGGGTTTCAGTCGGCAACTTCAGAGTAATGGATTTATTTTACATAATAACATATTTTTTTAGATCTTAAACTTTTTTTAGAGCAGAAGCGTGTGTTTTACGATCACTCACGTAATTTTCCTGCTATCGAACGAAGCGTTTTTCCTTACACAAGTCAACAAAATCAAACTCATCAGATCAAGAGGAAAAAAAAGACAAGAACAAAAATTAATAAAACTGAATTTGTACTAATTTGTACAAATTCAATTATGTTCATTTTTATTCTTGTTTTTTCTTTTATTGCCAGCTAATATTAAACTAAGTATCATCTACGGTTTTTTTTTCGAAATGGCACATAATACAAAATTATCTTTAATGATACAAAATGAGTACTAAATACGTCAACAGATCCAGTTTGGTTTTTGCCGATTTGGTCTTGCTAGCATAATAGAAACGGAAAAAAATCTCTTCGGCTAACTTCTTTAAATTTTGATAAACTTTTTTAGAAGAAGCACTACAAGAAAACAACAATTTTGATAGTGATAATCGATCTCCGGCGGAAAAGATGGCAACCGTATTGCGTCAGAAGCTCGAAATACTCTGATACCAAAATTACTATTAATGACTCTATATATAGACCCATATTTTCTTTTACGATTATTTTATCAGAATGTGGACCAAGTTTCTTAAGTTCTCAGCACAAACACACAGGTTATTCGACAAAATATGTCTTTCGCCGATAACGACGCTCGTAAATCGTTCTGTCGAAGAATACAGAAGAAACTGAGAAAAACGTATCACCTTTCGCAATTTGGTAGCTCGGTGCAGGTTTCTGTCGAGCATGGATGCTTTTATTCCGTGTCATTACGGCGAGTAACCTTACGATTAACTCAACGATAGCTGCATCTAACGTGCATTATGCAACGTAAAACGAACGTAGGAACGAACGCTATCGCGTACACCGTTGCTCTCAATAAAAGTCGGATTAACGACGTAAACACGGAAATTCCATTCATTCATATTTTCTTTCGAGCGCAGCGTGATATCGTGATAGAGAACGCAATCGAAAATTCATCGATAAATTCTGTTTTGTCGAATCGTCGACCGATGTGTATCGCCAATTTGAACAATCATTTGTTTTTATATCAAGAATAATTTCTTAAAAAAAATTCAAAGAGTATATAAATATTTTTATTAAAAACTTGACTTATACAAGATTTTTAATTCAATAATTTTAATGTAATATATAATTATATATATGGATAAATATAAATATTTTTTTGACATCTATATATAAAATTTTAATTTTTCTGCACTAATTTTACATAATTTCAATAAGTTTAATTTCAATGCAGTCCATGAATCCTGTAGTAAAAATTTTTGTTGCGAATTTAATGAAGTTGTTAGCGAATTATTTTCTAAAAGCATATTACAGATTTAATAGTTCAAGTTTTATAACTCATAAAGATGAATAAACATAAATCTGCGAATAAGTGGTAGAATGCTGCATCACGATTATTACTTCGCTAAGACTTTCCGCTTCTATTGGTGGATATTGCTGACGTATAAGTGTGAACATCAATTTTATCGTACTGCTTGCCGTGAATATTTTTCACGGTAATCAATTAAGATGCGATCGTTTATACGAGAATTACGCAAGAAATATGCATAATGTGCACAGGCATGGTTTTGTAATAAAAATTCTTTTCAGTTGTATCAACTCGTCGCAATCCATTTCAATTCGTCATTACTGCTTTTAACGCGATGGGCACGCAGCCAAAAATTCGCTATCAAGATCCTCGTGCGATAATTGAGATTAGGAAAGTATTAAAATTTACGTACCGAATCAAGTTTGCGCGGCAGCATGTTTGCGAAAAGATATTACTCGAAAACCAATCGATAGCACTGCAAGCCAATGTCATTGCATCGCAAGGAGAAAAATGCTCCGAGCACTCGCGCGCGCGCGAAAATTGCCTTAAATCACTCCCCTAATTTCGTCTAGCTTCGCCGTGAATTTCGTATCGAAATGATAACGCCATCCCGAGAAGAATTTCAACAGACGCGTTTCAATCGGTGACTATTACTGTGCGAACTGATCCTTAATCGCTTCATTTATTCTTTTTTCCGCAATACAACGCCCAGTTTAACAAGTTACGATCGGATCAACATCTGGTTATTCAAATCCGTATGCGCGTGAGAGTCGACACTGCGCTAGGAAACTAATCATATCTGAATAAAGCTGTTTTAAATATAGAAGTTCTCTTTTATCATATCTCGATTGAGTTCTATTTCCAAAGTAGTCGTTGAAGAAAAAAATAAAGCACATTCGTTCGCGTTAAAAGATAATGAAATTCAACTTTTACAAATATAATTTTCGAAATTAGTGCAAATTAGTAAATGTAACAATTGTTCAAATGCAATGTAACATTTGAAAATCCAGAGTTGATTTCATAAACGTTTTTTGCTACAGGATGTTTTCTTCTTTATTAATTTTGCCTCTTGCTTGTAAAGAAGGAGAGTTTATAAAGAGAATAAAGCTTTTGTTGGCTCAATATTGTTATTACGGCCGTTTACATTGTCGTTTTATTTTTATTCATATCGAATTGCGTTTGCATTGCATTTATCGAGAGGAAGAGCAATTCCTTATCACCGATAACGCGGAACGAGATCGATCGATCGAGGCGCGTCTTCCAGGGTCGCCAAAGATATAATTAATTTGGCCTCTTGGTTGTCAAAGACAGAAGCCGATACTATGTAGCGCTGGATTTACCGGGGAATTGATTGAAATTACATTATATTATCGATACATCGAGATGGTATCATTGATATTACCTTCAAATTATGTTTGCTCCCTTGACAATTCCGACATATATGACGTCAAACAGTACTAGATGTCAAATACAATGCTAAATACAAAATAACATAATAAAATAATTTTATGTTATAAAGAAATTATTATATTAAATTACATGTTATTTCGAATAATAATGCATGTATTTTTTCATAATTTTTCTACAAAGAAAAACGTATATTATGGGAATATTCTAATAAAAGAGAAATGAAGTAATGTTTTACTTAATTTCTGCGTTAAATTTTTTCGCGATTTTAATTCGATAATAAATCAATTAACTTGATCGAATTTTTTGAGATTATTAAAAGCAGTATATGTGACTGAGCATTAAACTGCACGTGCGACTATAACAGCTTTTGTTGCAAGCGTGTCACAATGAATCAGCTGTAACGTCACCGAATACGTCAGGACATAAGAAACACACTTGTACGATTGATTTGTTTGCATTGTGCATAGAATTTTTTAGTTCCATCAAATTAAAATTTCTTTCTTCGCGATGTCTCCATTAATTATTTTCTGTATATTTTTCTTTTAGTGTAATGTTTTATAGCGTGATTTTATTAGTCACGAGATTCCCTTACAATTTTAATAGACTTCTGTAAATTCTTAGATTGTCGTCCTAATTTTTAATTTAATTAAATTAACATTCTTGTAAAATTATACTAATACTTTAATGTCCCCTTTATTACAATTGATATAGAATCTAAAATGGTCATACAAAATATTCATAAAAAATAGAGCGAGAAGTTTATATAATAAATCTAGACGAAATGGAAGAAATAAAAAGATTTATTTCTACCGAGTTTCATAAACCTGAATGTTAATTGAGCTTTCATTTTCGAGCTTAATTTAATTTCTGAAACAAGATGAATGTCAGCGGGATCACAATTAAACCTGGATTAACTGAAGTGTTTACGGCAACGGGAGACAATCGCGGAGCGATATCGTCGCGAGGTAAACGGAAATTGTCGGTAGAAGCCGTGTGTTCGTTGTCGCGACTTTAGCGAGGCCGCGCTTAATTGCGATGTTGTCATTTGGTTCTACGGCCTCTCTTTCATTAATTCAATTGTCTTTTATCAGCGGGAATGCTACCGATCAGCTCAGACCGGGTAGCATTTGTCCGGTTGCCGAGCGAGACGCGAGATCTTTTTGCTAATTCAGAACAAGATCACTTCTCTCTCTTCGGCAATTGTACCGCGGATAAGACCTGTTGGTTTTACAATAGCTTTTCTTTGCGCTATTTATATCAAAAAGAGACAGGCGTTCCAAAAGGAGACAGAGAAAAAAGAAGAAAGTGTCGAAAATAAAATTTAAAATAAATAAACTTGGCTTTAGCATATATGTTTTATCGCATTTAATCGTGCCATGTAATCAAATTAATAATTATTGACACGAACATCTTCGAAGAGAGTATCGTTCTCCGTTTTTTTTTCGTAATCTCGTATAATTGAATGCGCTGCTGAAAGGGCTTCAGATGTTATTTTTCTCATTTAAAAAGAAATGAAGAACGATCATCAGCTTATTTTTATCGTTTATTTTCATTGTTTAAAGTTTGTAATATCACTTTCAAGAACAATATTGTAAATTTATGTTAGATTTTATTAGATTTTAGTCTTTGATATTAAATAGATGAAGAGATAAAAACAAATTGAATTCTTAATTATATTCCTAATTTATGTGTTTGTACTTCTAATTTAAGTATACTCAGTTTAACGTTCAACATTATTAACACATAATATAACATCGTTCATATAAAATTAAAAACTGAAAAATGTTTCACTAGTTTTCTCAAAATAAATTTTTAAGTTTAAGTTTAATAATTTTAATAATTTTTAAGTTTTTGAGTTTCAAGTTTAAAAATTAAAAACATTAATTCTAATATGTATTATCTCAAAATCTTTTCTCGAAGAAATAAATATCAAATCGAGGATTAAATTTTCGCAGAGCTTGTAACGCGTAATCTTCATTAAAAAAAAAAAAAGAATTTATGACAAAGAATAATTCAGAATAAAACCGCGTGAGATTGTGGACCAACTAATACGGGTTTTACATTGCACTCACTGCATCGCTTTATTCGGTGCAAACAAATCAAAAATCGCCGGAGAAAAGGAGGAACTCACCTGTAGGCGAGGGACATGCACTGGAAGAGTTTATTCAAGGACGTCTCGATGCTCAGCTGCTGAGAGGTGCTCCTGTCGTTGAACGAACTCACGAATCTGTCGTGGAAGAAACCCGGCGGGGCGGTGATCGAGAACCTGGCGGTCTGCTCCTCCTGGTCCGGCACCGGCACGGCGAGATCGTCCTCGTCGTCCTGCGCCTCGGCCTCGAAGTCCGACACCATGAAGTGGCCCGAGTGTATCGTCTCCCGCGAATCCCGTCCGCCGTTCTTCTCCCGGTTGTTATCGTTACCGGCGCGGTGAAAACCCTGGCTCGTCATCGCCGATGGTTTTCGGTATATCAATTCCGCCTGCATCTCGGCACCGATTCCCTGCAGACACCAACGATCCTTTCGATATACGAATTTCACGGCGAGTGAATCTACCTGTTTTTTAATTTTAAGAACGAATCGAAATTCGAGCGCGAAGGCATTTGATTGCGAGATGCGATTGCGAGGTAATATTGACAACGTATAATTAAAAAATTTTTCTATCAATTAAGTCACATTATTTTTAATTTATGCAATAAATAATACATTAAAATGACTGATAATAATAAGAATTAATTAAAAATTACAATATAAAATATTAATCAGAAATCTATAATTCGATAGAATTTTTGTCAATTTTTTTGCTGCACAACTGAAAAAGAAATAAATAAATAAATATGCCTTGCAATATGATAAAACAGAATTAAGCGGCTTTGTTTCATTGCTTAATTAAGTGATTAAAATTTTCATTATTGATATCGTAAAACGAAAAAGTGACACAGACGACACAGATTTAGAAATCCCAATCAAAGAATTTTGCTCTATCTATTTAATATTTTGCAGTCTAAATTAGGAGCAAAGTGGTATGTAGCAGAATTAGGCGACCTCGTTTCAAGAAATTGCGCACAGCAAAGTCTGGGTGATAGAAGAAAGGCTCGACAGACACAACAAGCTCCAGTTATCGAGTCTCTGATAAATTCAGCTCAATGCACTCCTTTTTTCTAAATATACCATATTCGAATATCATAGGGAAGAGAGAGAAAGAGAGAGAGAAAGAGAGAGAGAGAGAGAGAGAGAGAGAGAGAGAGAGAGAGAGAGTGTGTGTGTTTTGTGTGTATACCGAAGTATAAGCTATAAAAATTCAATACGACTTAAACGCGTTATCAATATTATAGAATCGATAACACGAGCCTAGAATATTATCGTAGACGAGATAACGTGCATAACAAGATGTTCAAGATGCATGCTACGATGGTAATTACGACGCAATTTTTAAATATTACACACATATATGTAATTTAGTAATGCATGATACACTTGTGACATGATAAAATCGTGCAAAGAAGACACTTTAGTTTTTCTAGCGATCCTGCAACATAAGTTGTATTTTACTCGTCTTCGATCTAAGGGACATGAGAGCCTCTGACTGGCGCCAAGCTTCCTGTCGATACGCGATTAACAAGCTCATTTCGCGATAGCACGTGTAACGATCGGAACGTTCTTGATCAGTTGAATGACCGTATCGCCGAAAACGCATGGCCGTCTTTTACGGTGCGAACGTCGATTTCTATAAACAGCCGTAAGCACATGGAATTCGGAATGGTCAGTAACTTCTCGAAGCTATATATAAAATTAAACGCGACCGAGACAATTCATCGCGACGACGTAGTCCACTGACCAATGCGATGACCTTTAAGCTAGCAGGACCAAATCAGCAAAATCAAATCGATTTTGTTCGAATATTTAGTTACTTTGTACTAAGTTGTATCATTAAAGACAATTTTATTATATTCTTTTTAAAAAAAAATCGACACTGCTAGCTTGATATTAAGCTGACAGGATCACGTCAAAGTAAAAAAAAGAGAAACAAGATCACAAATCATTTTGAATTTGCACTATCAAAAACAATTTTATAATACGTGCTATTTCCAAGAGAACTGAAGAGAAGAAGTTTGTTTGCTTAATTAAACAAATAAAACAAAATCGTTTAATTCTGTTTTGTCATATTGCAAGGTTTATTTATTTCTTTTTTTTTAGCAAAAAAATTGACAAAAATTCTATCGAATTATAGATTTCTAATTAATATTTTATATTGTAATTTTTAATTAATATTCTTATTATGAAGGGAGAAGAATTGCTCTTATATTCAGCAATGTCAGTGATGAGTGCTCCATGCGAAAGCAATCAACTCATAGTTGGCAAATTCGATCCCAATTGTCGTTCAGTGTATCCAATATTCGAATAAATGAATGAATAATAAATATGAATACAAATATGAATACAATTTTTTTTATATTTATGAAAAATGAATATATTCGTGAATATGAATATTTTCGATTTCGTTCATTCTCACTCTACTCTTAACAAGGGTTGAAAAGTATCTGTTAGTTTCAACTGCTGATACGGTTTGTAAAATTACATTCTGTCGTCGAGCTTAGTTAAAGTTTGAGAAATAATTGTACAAAGAAGGAAATAAAAACTATTGCTGATACTTTTGGAGAATGTATTAAATAATGTTATGATTCAGAAGTAACGATTGCTTATTGAAACTTTTTCTACATTTTGTTTGAATGAATATGAATACTCGTAAAATAATCATAAAGTATTTACAAATAAATATTTTTGGAAACCGACAATTTTGAATGAATAAATGAATGAGTACTTTTTTAATATGAAAATTTTGAATGAATAAAATTTGTGACGTGTCAATTACGAGTATCATCGGAACTCATTCATTCACACTATTCTCGTTCTACGTATAATCGGAAATCTGGCGAAACGATGGAAACGCCGACGAATCCCAAGATGATATCTAATAACTCTAACATTGACAAAGAATATCTGACATTTAATATCTGTTTTTAATATTCTATCCGTTTTCAGCAATGTCAATTGCTTCAAAATTGCAGCAGTATTGTCGAAAGATAATTTCCCGTTGCTCAATAGCAAAAAATACGGCCAATTATTTATTTTTAAATTATTTTCAGTAGCACAAAAATTAGTACAAATTTAGTTTTGTTCATTTTTGTCCGTTTTTTTTTTATTTTGAAGTGATCTTGTCAGCTTAATGTATTAAGTGTGCAACGTCGTAATTTTCTTGGAAATAACACTTTAAAATGTTTTTGATAGTTTAGTACAAATTAGTACAAATTCAATCCTATTGATTTCCGAACTTGTTTCTCTTTCTTTTACTTTAAAGTGGTCCTGTCAGCTTAATATTCAGCGTTATAATTTTTTTTTTTAAATAACACATTGTATAAAATTATTTTTAATAGCACAATTTACAAAATATGATTAAATATTCCAATAGATTCGGTTTGACTTGATCCTGCTGATTTAATAGAGGTAATGCGATGATTTAGTCGGTGATGCGCAACATGCCTGTGAACTTTCACATGAGATTTATCTGAGAATTACTTTAGCTCTTACTTTATCTCTACTTTCTTTACCTCTTAAATTTCGTCATTTTTAGAATAGTTATGAATTAAGAAAAAAATCTCTCTAAGATAGAACTTCTGTCTCTGACAATCTTTCACGATTTAATCTTAAATATCTGACGTAATATACGTGACGTAATAATGTTCTAATTATTTGACGTAATATATTTCAAATAAATTATTTTCAAGCTTGTTATTCATGATTACTGAATGTGTTTAGACGCAAATATGACTGGTAATAAGAAAGAAGGTTGTTTGTAATACGTTCACGTGTTAAATGAATGGATTAAATGTGGAAAATATGTTACTATTTATAGTCTAGTGGAATTTGTAGAATTTCATATTTACTTTAGCTCGAAGACGATCTCTTCACGTGTCTGAAATTACACACTTTAAGTTAACACGGGAGTAGTCACTTCATTTTTTTTATGTAAACAATCACCCGGGGTGTTTTTTTAAAAGTCATTGTTTATTAACTACATATTGTATATATTATTAATTGTTTTTTCATTTATTATTATCTAAGGACATTATGTATATAGATTTAATCAATATTTTCTGAAAAAAATTAGGGAAAACTAAGAAAATATTAAACAAACAGAAGCACATTAAAATTACTGCGACGTGAGCTTCATTTTTTCGACGCTGGGGTGTAAAAAAATACCCCAAGTGAGTACTCCTTGAATTAATTCGTACACAAAACATATTTATTTGAGATCACTATGTTATTACGCGACTAGATGTAAGATATAGATAAGCTATCGCCAATAAATTAAAATATATTTAATTATAAACAATATTATCAATTTTGATATTGTGATTGTGTATCAATATAATATTCACACCGACATTTAGATCTCTTATTTGTCTCGTTCAGTCGATCATTAATAAGATACGGCCTCAACTTGCGTAACAATAATGGCATCGTCATAATTCGGTTTCAATGGCACCGCTGTTATTGGTGTTGTTATAATAGTAATTAATACAACTCTCAATCGATCGCGAGATTCTCTGGGACCTAGATTTCCTCTCTAACGCAATCTAAATTTATCGCTTTATCATAACTTTATCGTATGTAGATAACGCTCTATAAATAAAAGGAACGGCAATTAGGAAAAACCGCTTCGAGGGTCTTAGCTGCGCTTCGCTACGTGGTGACGTAACAAGAATTTCGAAGGCGAAGCGATTCAACCCCACGCGATCTATTAACACCGATTACAAGTCTCGACGGACCGAGCGTGTATTCGAGAATCGAGGTGTCGCCCGTTATAACCGGTTTCCCGCGGGTTCTTCCCGTACGTTTATTATCGAGCCGTTGAATTCCGGACGACGCTTCAGCAGGAAGTAACATTTATCTCCGGCTGAGGCTCTTTGAGATACGATCGCGCGATCGTCGATTATCGTAAGTTCGAAAACGCGCCAGGTTCTCTCACTCGCTTTTTTTCTCCTTCAGCAATCTTGCGCAAGTACTTGCGGCAGCTCACGCGTCATTTTCCAGCGAGCGGATTCAGCATTGTGGCATTAGACGTCGAGAAATGTGAAGGTGTCTCAACGAATCGTGCGCACAACATGATACGTGGAAAACGATAATTTATGCACGCGGCACGTATGTCCTTTCATATATCCGCGTTTCATTTCAGTAACATAGTCGTCGAAGTAATTTCGGTGACTGCGAACTGTTCGACTTTTGCTAAAAATATGGAAAATATATTGCTTGAAACTGTGGCGAAATTGTCACAAAAAATTTAATTTTCAACATAAAAACTAAATCTCACGTTAAATGTAAAATTCTAAATGTAAAAATTTTTTTTCTTAATTCATAACTATTCTAAAAGTGACGAAATTTAAGAGGTAAAGAAAGTAGAGATAAAGTAAGAGATAAAATAATTCTCAGATAAATCTCATGTGAAAGTTCATTGCGCATGACCGGCTAAATCATCGCATTACCTCTATTAAACTAGCAAGATCAAGTCAAACTGTCTGTTGTAATCTGTTGGAATATTTAATCATATTTATTTTGTAAATTGTACTATTAAAGATAATTTTATACAATGTGTTATTTCAAAATAAAATCATGATTCTTTAATTCAGTAATTCTTTGAAAGTAAGAGATTCTTCGAATGGCTTTCACGACTGATTTAAAGATTTTTCTATAACAAGAATATGGAAAAGTGTCATTTATCCGTGTCTTCAAATATTATATTATTAATTTAATATTATTATTATATATTTTTATAACTTGAAATCAAAATTAAAGACAAAGAAAAACTGTAGTGAAAAGAACATTCAAATTAAATTTAAAGTTTTAATTTTTAATATATTAAATATGTTAACTAATTAATATAATTAATTGAAGGGGTAATTATTTGATTTTCGAAATTATTAACGTCGTAATTATGTTCCCTTTACTTTGATTCTTATTGTAGTATAATTTCTTAGTTTTCTCGACGAGCCAGTTTTTAAACACTATTCCGTAACACGCCGGTAACTCTCGTTATCTATAAAGTATTGTGCCCTTTGACCTTCTCGAGCTCGGCTCTATCGCAGGGCGAAGTCAAATGCCTTATCCGTTTGCTCGTTGTGCAAATGCGCGCTTAAATTTCGGATAAAGATAAAAACGAATATTTACAAATATTGTGCAAGACAGAGATCTCGTTTTATGTTTAAAAATATCCTGTTTAAAAGCGCAGGCAGCGAATATCGATTTTTAACGTCAAAATATGGAATGAGATACGAGTCAAGTTGGTCGATAAAATCTACGTGAAACAATATTTATAACATTGATGCGCCTTAATAAAATTTGTGATTTAACGACGACGTGTTTCTGGCATTTCTCCGTCCGATCCAACGGGAAGAACCGACGCTGTTATTTCTGACTTCGGTCGGACAGCGGAAAATCTCGGGTTCTAATTTAAGTTCCTGTACCTTTCACCATAAAAGAACGCGCTAGATTTAAAGTAATCATTCTAAGTGTATCATCCAATATTTAAATTGCCATGACTCATAAATATTTAATTAATGAATATTAGAGTTAAACTATTAATGAATAAATAATGATAGATTTTGTGGCCAACTTTGCATCAACTGACAATTCGTAATAATAAATCAAATTTTTCTAATAAAATGATAGAATCTCTCATCTGCTGGCAATTATATAATATTATGTAATTAATGCTTTTCATTTTTGTGTTTTTCATTTACTGACACGAGTCGACATAAACATCACTCTATCTTTCTTGACGTTAAACAAGTAATAAGAACAGAACGTTATTTGTGTCACCAAATGGTAAGCACTACGTTAGATTAACTTATTTAACTGATACACGGTTTACAACAGAGAAGAATACAAGTTGGATCAAGATTATTTATATAAAACGTTGTCATTATTTCTAATTCGTGCGATTTGTTTCCAGCACCGTATCTGTACAATTTAGAAACAATTGAACTCAAACTTGTCGAATCCCAGTTGGACACAGAATTCTAAATTGTGCTTCGAAACGCTCGGCACCACGACTCAGTTTTTTTATTAAAAAAAAGTAACGTAAAGAAAAACCAACACGAAAACATGAAATCACGCAGAGCTGTTTTCATCATCTCTGTTTTGATTCGTCGAGAAGCGCGCGCGTTCCTAATGTTTCTACATAATATTTACACGCCGAGCGAACAGGAGGAGTAACTCCGTCAGTAGCAACGGGCTTAGGAATTTCAGGATCTTTCATTGAGTTTTCGAGGATTATCGGGCAGCCTGCAAACAATGATCGGGCACGCGTGTTTACGTGTTGTACTCCCGACGTTAATTCGCATCGGGACAGGTACCGCGTATGGGAAAACGGGAAATTTGGCAGCGGTACACACGTGACACTCGTCAATAGGCGACTTTAAAGAGCCCGTGTTCCCATCTTACGTTTTCTTAAGTGATCCTGAGGCTCTCGAGATGCTCATCTCGCCGGTTGGAGAGAATCTTAAGATCAGACTTAATACAATCTTAATATTGATGATTAATGTACTATTTCTATAATTTAAATATATATTACATAATATATGAGAAATTTTATGTTATACATTTTTGAAAAAGGGGATAAAAGCGAAAGATAAATTAATCAATAATCAATTAATCTTAGAAGGGCTAATAAGAGCAATGCCACAGTTAACAGGGCGCAATCAATTAATGTAATTTATTATATATATTTTTTGAACATCGAACGTCGACATTGTACTTTCATACACTGAGGATGGCTTAAAGGAAAGCCGAAACGTCTGTAAATATAGATAATAAATTACATTAATTGATTACGCTCCGTTAACTACGGCATTGCTCTTATTAGCCTTTCTAAAATTGATTATTGTTAATATTTCAAGAGTTCATCACATTAATAAATAGCTTACATTTATTAACACATTAACGACAGGGCATTTTTATTAAAATTTTCCCCCCCTATACGACGGGTGATTTTAATTAGAATTCCTTCAACATGTGTACAGTAAAATGTGATAAGTATTTTTGTAATTAATATATTTGATTGAAATTTTCAGGAGTTATATGGATAATATTTCAATAAAACGAGAATTCTCGTTTCTCGTCGGTAATGTGTTAATGTTAATAAATTAATCAGTTCATTATACGTATCACGATAAAAGAGAGTCACGGAAAATTCGTCTGGTTGCCTAGAATGCCGCATATAAGTCCTTATCAATTCCGTTACAAAAATCTCGGAAACTGCAAGTTTAACAATAAAAAAAAAAAAATTACAGTCCAGTCATTTTCGACTGCGTCGGTAGAATTCTTAAACGTAAAAAGATCGGGCTATACCGCCCTGAGATAAAACTATCTCGGTGCGATGGAATGTCCGTCCGTTTCGACGAGGAAGAGGCGCGCGAAGAGGAGCGAGAAAACAAAGAAATACAGCGTGCGTGGCTAAAACAAACGGACGATGGTACACACGGAGCGACGGTGTACGACTTCCCTCTCGCTCCGCAATTTTTCACGTATCGTCGCCCTCCCGTCTGTTTATAGATACTCTCTCTCTCTCTTTCTCTCTACGAGACGAATTGTACGACGCTCGTTGGGAATCGGCTCAGGCGCATCGCGGCTCTCCTTATCGCGGTCGCGTCACTCCACTCTGCGCCACGATTTTTATCGCGAGCCTGGCCTCGCGTTTCATGGAAATCGCCCGCACGTTTCCCTGTCGTTGTTGCTGCTGCTGGCTGTTCTCTCTCTCTCTCTCTCTCTCCTCTCCCTCCCTCCGCCCACGGATCAAACAGCGCAATTGAGCCTTCGCGCCCGCGAGCCGTTAACATTCCTCCGTTTCCGCGTCCACGGCTGTCCCCGCGACGATCGATGAAAACGAACGCGATCGTCCGACGTACGTTTCGCGCACCAGATGTTGGTCCAATCCGCGGGAACAAACCGCGTATGAATGCGACGTAGTGCCGCGCGCGCGCGCGCGAGCGCACTTTACGATGAATTGCGCACACCCACCTACACGCACGCACACAAATCTACACACGCGCGCGAGCAAGCTGGGACGAGACGAGCCTCCGTTGCACTCACCTTCTGGACCTATCGCTCACAACTCTCCGTTCCCCGTCGCCTCGGTCGTCGATGTGGCCGACGCGGGCGACCGGAGGGGGCACACGCTCCGAAAACTATTTCTCCCCGATGCCGTCGGCGACGAGGGGGCACGCTCACGCCTTTGGCGCACGATCGCACGCGCTTCGCTCCACGCGCTCGTGTCAGGCTGGGCCGCGAGGCGCCGCGCCCGGACGCGGCCCGTACGCGCTACTGCACGGCACGCACTCGCTCATAACGGCACGACGGCGACGCCATTAGCGCGCGAGTCCGCATTGCGAGTCCACGATCGGCCGCGATAAACGACTGGCCCGCGGACGGGACGGCGCCGACCACGCGCGCCACTACGCACAGCTGACGGAGGAATGCGGCCGCGGGCGCCGACCAATGGCGACGCGCGCCGCGTGCCCCTCCTCCCGCTCGCCGCGGCCCGCCGTCGCGACGCGGCATTTTTGAAATTTGAAACGAGCAGTTCGCGAGCAAGCCGCGGAACTCGAACTAGAATCAAAGTGACAGGCTGTACTTCTATATTTCTGTAGATTGATTCAAGATTTAAATCTGTGCTCGATGACGGCCGAATCAATCGGAACTTTTTGTCTAATTTATCTTATTTAGCGCGGAATACACACTTGATTTAGAATTCATGATCCTATATTTAAGAATACGTTGAAGTTAGCCAAACTTATTTGAGGAACTCTAACTCGTACGAATTATACGATTGTTTAGACAGTAGAAACACTTATGTAACTTGAAAAGTTTTTTATTTAGTTTGAACGAGATATTCTATGAGCCATTAGAATTGTTGCATAATAAAAAAGTACGTATGAAATAATGTTTATAGATTTGATAATAATTTCATATTTGGGCATCAAGTGATATATGTTTGTAACTGTATCAGTACGTCTTTTTTTAATATTTTAATTAATGTTATTGTATATTTATATCAACGAACACTGAGATATTAAAAAAGAGTATATTTAATAATTTTATATCCTGTATAAAGAAAAAATTTTTTAAACCATCTTTTATTGATCTAATACAATTATCATTATAGCTTATTGTAAATAAAAATTTGCATTTCAATCGGAGAATTTGTTTAACACAAATTCGTAATACCCGGTTGTTAAAATTTTTGATGTAATTTTTTATATTACGTTCTTTTTTATCTAAAAAAACAACAAAAATAAAATATCTTTTACCTAAATTTTTTATACTTAAATTTAAATAGTATTATTTTAATTAGTCTTCATATTTTATGAAGAAAAAATGCAATTTTGTACATAATATAGATTTGGTTTGAATAAAACTGAATAATCATTTAATTTTTTATCATCTCTTTTTCTCTCTCTCTCTCTCTTTTTCTCATTAAAGAAAAAAGAAATAAGATAAAAAAATTAATTTTTTTAAGTTTTAAAATTGCATGAAGGAAGCAATTAATGCACACAATTATACGATAGTAATTAGTTATAAAATTATTTATTTGGGGATGAGACGTCATATCTTTGCAATCTTTATAATTATGTAACTTAACTGTTTTAAAATCTTAAAGTTCTTGTTACATAGTCAGAAAAAATATAATGCAGGATTATATCATAACATGCTAACATCATAAAAAAACATCGGTTTTCTTTTACATAAAAATCAATAAAAATCATTACGTATATCTGCAATTAAGGTTCGTCAAAATATATAATAATATAATATTATTATAATATTATATTTATAATATAACAATACTATATTATTATATATTTATAATATTATATTTATAAAGAAATAATATAATACTTATTATATTAGTAACTTATTCTTTATGCATTATTCGTCCGTTAAAAGAGTTTAGAAAATTTAATTGACTATATGAATCGACGAGTTTTATGAGCGAATGATTTTAGAGAAATGATATTCTGCAATTTCATAAAAAGACTAATCGAAATGCAAAATAATTTTTACTTTGCATTTTGATTACTCTAAACTATTAATCCTTTCGATGTTTATGTCGAGTATACTCATTATGAAAAGGCTTTTTTTTAATTTAATGTCGAGTATACTCGTCATATAGTAAAAAATTTGCATTTGCTATTAAAGTAAAATTTAGATAAAACAAAAAACATATTCATAATTTTAACACATTTTAGACTACTTTAAAAAAGAAAACATACAAAGAAAAAAATTCACTTAAAATAAAGAGAAATGTACAGCGTGTAAAATGTGCAATATACTTGTCACAGCTTAAAAATAATTAAGCATGCAAATGCACGTTCTCAAAATGAAATAAAACACTTAAAAGATTAACAAATATCTTAATCTAATACAGTTAGCCATTTTTACATCTCGAAATTGCATCAATAGTTCTTAGTATCTTTGTATCTTACGATTAGTATTTTTGTCATTATTTTTTAATATTTTTTGTCATTATTTAGTAACAGTTAATAAAAAAGTTATAATATTTCTATAACAAAATAAACAATGATAAATGCATGACAAATGTATATTTTTTTATATTATAACACGAAGATTGTGTAATTATTGTATTTATCTTTTTAATTTTATTGAGAACTTATTCTTAGAAATCCATATCCCAGCCGGAAAATTCGTCCGGTGGAATGTCGCGATCAGGTGGATATCTTTCGAAGTTTCGCGTATCGAGTTGATGTCGTACCTGAAATGCACATTAAAATGGATTTTAGTACAAACGTAAGATTTTTGTATAAAAAATGAAAAAGTTTGTGCGTTTTTTAAGTATCTATTAGCAAAAGTGTAAGCTCTGTAAAAGTAATGTACCGTTGGTACAATAGGAGCTGGTAAAGCTAATCTTTGAAGCGCTTGCCAGTTGAATCCGGAGAACCATCTGTTAAAAGAACAAAGATAAAAATTATCGTACTTTATATTATACTGAGAAGGTATAATGTCATTTTTAAAATTTTAGAAAATATTTAAATAAAACATTTTTTAAATTTTAGAAAATAGGAAATATCTTTTAAAAATTTAATGGGTGCTTTTTTATAAAAGTACTTGAACATAAAACGTTTCTTATGTCCGTTTCCACCATTAACTTTAATCTCGGTTCTAATTTTAAGAACTAGAAAAAAATAAAGAGTAAGTTGAACCGAGATTAAAGTTAATCTATGTTGGTGGAAACAGGTATTAAAGATATTATATATATATATGATATAATTTGTGAAATGTTTTTAAAAATATAAGCATCTTTCTTTTCCTTCTTCACAAATATTTTCCAATGACTTACTTGTGATCACGAATGTCCTGTATCCCGTTTCGCTGGTAACCCAATCGTTCCGAGGCGTTCAAACGGAGTAGCTTCTTGATGAGATTATTGGCGTTTTTATTGACGATGCTCGGTATACCAACCATCTCGATACCCTTCAGAATATTGTTATAAGTCGTCATATGATCGGATCCTCGGAAAGGCGGCTTACCAACGAGAAGCTCATGCGTTAGGATACCAAGGGCCCAATAATCCACCGCTCTGAAATGAAGAAATAAATGCGATGAAAAAAATATAGAAAAGCATATAGAGAAAATACATGAATATTGAAAAACATTGCCATAATATAACGAACGTTGGGACAAGCTTAAGTTTCTTACCTGTCGTGACCTTTATTCAAAATAATTTCCGGTGCGACATACTCGGGCGTGCCGGCAAACGTCCACGTTTTAGCCGGACCGATTTTTTTACTAAATCCAAAGTCCACCTATAGAAGAAAGATAATTTTTTATTACTAAAAGAAGCAACCTAATATTACAACAGTATTAAATTGCTTCTAGCCCTGATGAAGTAAACTGCAATGTTCAATATTGGCATTAACAATGGACCAAAACACGGAAATAACCCGTAAATTTCTTAGCATTTTTAAAGATTTTACCTGTGGAAGCCTCAAAAACTAAGATAATTTTTCTTTTGAAGCATCTCTCATTTTCACGTGAATTATAATAGTATGTAATGATTTAATACATATTTCGAAGAAATTTTAATAATCGCATAATTGGAAGTTAAGCTAATTAATCGAGTGTGTCTTACCAGTTTTAAATAGCCGCGCGTGTCGAGCATAAGATTCTCCGGTTTGAGATCTCGATAAACGATATTTAACGAGTGAAGATGATCAAGGGCTTCTACTACACAGCCGACCATAAACTGCGCAGTGGCGTCGTCGAAATTACGTCTCCTTTGAAGGGTCGTCCAAACGTCTCCGCCGAGACACACTTCCATAAGAAAATAGACATACTTGCTGTCTTTGTATGTTTGATAAAGTCTGAAAAAATGCAAAATTATATTAACTTTAATATAACTAATTAATATTAAAATATTAATATTTCAAAATTCTCTTATTACTTGATTAGAATTTATTGAGCAATTATTTCTTCTGAGAGTTTGTTTACACGTTTTTATGCTAATTATTTTTATGGTTTCGCAACTGGCACAATATTTCAAATGAATTAAAATATTATATTTATTACAAATAAAAATTAAAATATTATATCATATTTATCTCTTATTTACAACATTGTGCTAGTAATGATAGTTTAATATCATAATATGTTATTATATGTTACAAATTGATCTTAATGTACATTATGATACCAAAAATTTCAGTGACAACCTACTTGCATATAAAAGGGGAATCGCACGCTTGCATAATGTGCTTTTCGTTTAGCACATGTTCTTGTTGTTGCTGCTCGACCATGACCTTCTTCTTGAGTTTCTTCAGAGCAAAGCTCTTATTCGGGTCGGACCTGAGTGTGACCAATTCGACACGGCCGAATCCACCCACTCCTAACGTACCCCTCGGCTCAAGGTCGAACAAGGTTAAATTTGCATACTCGTTAGTCCACTTTTTCGGGGTCAACGAACGCTTTTGCTTTTCGTACTCTGCTAACCAGTCTTTGTTACGAATTTCATCCAGACTGCCCAGATAGTTCAGGAATGACCTGACAATTTTGTCAAATTATGTAATATTTTATATTTA
Source organism: Cephalotes varians (assembly GCA_037157785.1). NCBI lineage: Eukaryota > Metazoa > Arthropoda > Insecta > Hymenoptera > Formicidae > Cephalotes > Cephalotes varians. Next base: position 1,412,512 of record JANQDE010000029.1, read on the forward strand.
TAACACATGAAAAGAACGCTCTTAGAATCGTTGTCTATTAATTAAATATGAGTGTCTCTTTGTAAGCAAAATAAAATAATAATCTTGTAGTAATAGTAAATATATAATAATAATAACAATGTTAAAGGGTAAGTTTTAAAGGTTTTTCAAGTTTAAAATAAGATAAATCATAAAATAAAATAAAATGTTATCGTTTTAAATAAATAACAGATATCCCAGATTAAATAATTTACGGATATTCCATAGAAATTAAAATAGTTTTTGTGGCTTATGTTTTCAAGCTTGTTTAAGTTTCATTTACAGATAACTTTATCTCAGAGATTCATGATTAACAAAATAATGTGCACTAATCGAACTCACGTTCTGTCCAGTGTCAAGCATTCGACACCGGGTGCAAGCGCGATCGCGTTGGCACGTCGTTCACCCTCGTCGTAGAGAGCCAATTCGCCGAAATAATCTCCCTTGCCGAGGACCACTAATTCCTCCTCGCCCCCGTACTCGGTGTCTTTGGTGATTCTTACGTTGCCGCCGCTGATTATGTAGAATTTCTCACCCTTCTCGCCCTGTCGCAGTATTTTCGCTCCGGCGGGGAAAAATTCCTGCGAGCATTATTATAACGCTCTTTTAAGCTATATTGTAAACCAAGCGGCATGCAGAATGATAGCTCTTAAATTATCATCTTACTTACTACTCTTATGAGATCGGATATCTTCGCGAGCACGTGGTCCTTGGGTTCCGGAAGTTTTTGAAGAACAGAAACACGTTGGAGGAAACGGATGTTGCCCTCCAGTTGTTCCTGAGCCGTTTTCATCATTATAGTTAGAAATACTGATCTGTCGAGCACCCATACTTTTCCAGCTTTCTTTACTGAAATGGCACAAATTGGACAGAAATTAGCGAAAAAAAGAAGCGTTGTTTTTTAAAAAAATTTCTAATGTTTTAAATTTTATAATAAATCATAATTTAGTAATATTGTAAAAAAATTGGTTTGTACACACATATATCTCGCTTTACAAAAATTTAGAAATTTTCTTTGTATCTATATATAAGATATAAACTTAAATATGCGTGCATTTAATTGTTAAACTAATCGATTTTCATACTTACCGCTAATAGATCGAAGTCTTTTTGTGTTGTACAGCAGAGCGAGCTCTCCAAACGCGACTCCTGGTCCAAAACTTCTTTGGAATTTGTTACCTTCGTAAATGTCGAAATCTCCTTCCGCCGATACGTACAAGTGCGAACCTGTGAATAAATAATTTATAAAAATTATGCAATTACGTACATTAATATTTATCAAGTAAGTGTTTTGCAGATAGTGTATGTAAATAATACATTTCTAGTATTTATATATAATACTATATAAAAGTTTACGTGTAGACGCGTACCTATATCACCCTCTCGGATAACCAGAGTATTAGCGGGAATTTGTTTGGGGTACATGGCAGAGACGAGTGCCTCCACCTGATTTTCTTCAAGATTACCCAGAAATTCATTCTCCAAAATGGCTCTTTTAATTTGCCTTGCACTCCTATAAATAAAAAAAAAACTATTACGTAATATTATATTCTACTTTTCCGAAAGCAATGACGTAAAGTGAAACCTGCCGATTAGAGAAGAATTACATAACGTACAATTAAAAAATTATAACTTTCGAATAAATATTGTTTTAATTAATATATTGTTACGTTAGTCTTTTTCAATGCTAGCTACTATGAATTATCTATTTGTTATTAATATTAATATTTATTATCATTTTTTGGTCACCTGGCATCTTTTTCATATATGGGCGTCGGTGCCGAGGGTGGCGTCGGCGTTCTTCCGATGACGCCACCCCTTGGATTATTCACATGTTGTTCGCCATTATTCACGGCAGCCGTATCTTCTGATCCGGACTCTTCTTGATGTGGCAGATGATTAACATGATTGGTCTCAGGCGGCGGTGTCGACACTAGGACTTTCGTGAGCGATGTGGATGATGCGGATGATGATGGACCGATGCCGTTTACAGTTATCGAGGGCAAGGTACCAGGTAACGGACGTATCTAAAAAATTGAAATGATATTTTAGTAAAAGACGTTTTTTTATCTTTGAGCGGGAAAAACTTCTTAATTAATTAAACACTTGATTTTCTACGGACTTATGTCCTTCCTAATATAATGAGTGATTCATTTATAAATTACGTTAATAAGACGTACGACGCCTATAGAAAAGTTGGTAGAGTCTTCGTAGCCCGGCAGAGGGGTGAGATTAATGCTACCCCTCTGCCCGAGGATATTGGCTCTCGGAAAGCAGGAGAACCTCATGTTATCTTCGTCCAACGCATGTCCAAAGCAAATTCTTTTGACGCCTGAAAAAAAACATGGTCCTTCAATATTTATTTTAAAGGCAAAGCTTCACTTTAGTTTGTATTATTTTAGCAAGAAGATATAGATTTACAAAAATAAGAGAAACACGCAGATACATAGAAATTTGTAATATAAAATATTAATTCTAATTTTTATATACGTATGTTTTCACAAAATAAAATGTGTAGCAAAATTAAACAGCATTTTAATATTTCTTGTTCTATTAATATAATTGCATCGCTGTGGATAGCATGCATAATTAAATTACAACGTAATTTTTATCTACAATTATTTTATTTAATAATATTTAACATTATAAAAATCTTTTTCTTAATTCCAAAAATCAAAGTTCCACAGTCTAATTATTTTCGCGCAGAGCAATTAATTTAAATAAATAGACTAATGAATTAAGAGACAACTATTTGTGCTCTGGGATGACTCACATAATTGTATTATTCACCGTTTAATATAGACACTCAATATATCTCACTAATAATTATTTGCCATCTGTGTCGGAAGAAACATTTAATTAGGTTGATAGTCATAATTGAGCGGAACACGTAATGCTAGGACGATTATTTCGGTCACTCACTCACTAGTGTCACATTTCTTTCTTCATGGCGGCTCTTAACAGGTGATTATTTTTCGATATCATTTTACGCGGAGGTCACTCATGACCGGCACTCGATTCCTTCGTCGAGTGCCTCGATCGTCTCGTTCGGATCGCGTTACGCTTATCGCATAACTACTCCACTTTTCGTGACGCGCAGCTCTTTTTTTCATGCGACTCGGTCTCGTGGCAAGAGCCGATTGCTACCACATCAGTCACATGCTTATGCTAATGGTGTTTGATGCACGTGATATATTGTGTCTTGACGTCACAATGCATTAGCACATGCTCATGATGAGAATATTCTCGACTTTACCAAGTCTGATCATCTTTTTCTTCTCGTTAAGGTTTCGCGCTTGTGACAACTTTTCTGGAAAGAAGCTATAAAGATATGCTGAGAATTTTGAAATATGCAATAAGTTTTGTAATAAACGTCACATGCGATTATGAATTCCTAATTTTGCATTGCCGCATTTAATATTTCTTATTATTCCGCGGTGACTTGTAAATTAATTTCATATACAAAATGCGATGTAAAAAGGATTTTACAGATTTATATTAAAGGCTTTAATTCTCTTGTCCCAAAGCTAAATTTATAATAATTTTAATAATAATGTTATTCTCTTCTTTCCTCTACATAATTAAAATAAAATATAAAGAAAAAATCCGATTTGACAGGTTGATACAATTGAGGCTCTTTTTTTAAAGCTACTGCTGGAAGAAATTCATATTCCGCTTTTCTAAAATAATTTTATAAACTTTTATAAAGTTACATGATTCTGTATATACATATAAATTGCTGATCAAGTGCAACATATCTTCAATTCTTTGTTAAAAGCTGAGAGACTCGCAACCGTTGCTTTCTTCAGCAGCGCTCTTTCACAGAGAATCTGCGACAAGGCTCGCGCGTATCTTGTGAAACCACTCGATAATTTAGGCCACGTTGTTGTTGATTTTTTGTCGAGATGCGACACGGTGATTCACTTGGTCTTATAAAATCTTTCGCACACAATACTCTGTATCTATTCGCTTCTAATCTTCCGTCGGGTATTGTCTCACGAGGATTGTGAGGCGTCACTTCGTTTATCATCGACATGCAAACAGCGCAGGAATCTCGAGGTGACACTTTTTAGACGTATCTATTATTCACGACGTTTTAAAAGCCTCGGTTATGTCAATTATTATTATTTCGCAACTTTGGTGTAAACTGACTTTTCTTTTATCAATACAGGAAGAAACGCGATTCCTTTCGGAAATTTCCTTTTTGAAATTCTAATATGGAATAGTATTGGACTCCGGTAACTGAACAAAAAAAAAATTGATTGATTAATTATTTTTAAGGAAAAATTTTTACAAGGTTCTCAGAGCAATGCAATTTTGTTCTCCATATTGAATTCATTAATTCTCGAACATTCCGCGTAATTATTATACGTTTTAAGATTTCGTTACATTGTTGTTAAGATATTATTATAATTTTTTAATGAGGCGCAAAAATATCCGCAATAGACATAATCTTAAATCGAAACATCGTGTAATTCTCAGATGATCCGTGGCCTCTTTATACTGATGCAAGGTCGGCTCATATCGGATTGTACGTACTATATTGGGACCATGATAACACTATTTGATTGAACGCACAAGCAAACGATTGCCCAAACCCTAATAAATATAGCGCATCCGCTGAGCATGATCGTTGCGGCATGCAAGATAAACTCTGCTTGCGAGATCAATTAATTAATAATTTTCTGCGGAAAGATTCTTGAAAATTCATTCTTGAAATTTATTAAATTTATCGTATCTTTTCATAAAAACGTGCTAATAAAAAAGAAATGTTTTGAAACTGTCTGTGATAGGAAAAATTGTGTCAGAGGCGACTCGCAAGCAATTGCATCGCTGTGAAGTAACTGAATTCAAGCCTTCCTATTGCGCGCACCGAGCTACAAATATTATATAACTATAATTAACAAAGCGATATTATCATTATTCACTATCCGAGCAGGCAAATCACGCGTTTTGCTATCGCGTCCAGAAATCAACGACAAAAAGAGCCTCGCCGGCTTCCAGCTACGCTTCCGGTATCGCGTAATGTATGAACTAATTAGATTTTTACGTAAAATGTCAAAGGAGTCAAAAAAGTATTTCAGGTCTTATAATTGGAAGAAGAATACTACCCGCGTTGCACACAGCAAGAAAAATTTATGGTGTAATATAATAAAATAAATAATTAACTGTCAGTCATAAAAAAAAACTTTATGGCAAATACATCAATGTATTTACATTTCCATAAATGATTGCATAATATCGGTCTAAATAATTGTTTCTTTGCTAGAAAATTTCAATTTTGCGTTGAGTTTAAAAATATACAGTTCTTTTAGACTCAAGGTAATGATAATTGACGCCGATTTTACTCAAAATAATTAACATTAATATTAATAATTAATAATTATAATTAGTACAAGATTTTTTTCATGTGACAGTTGTTTATATCAATACAGTATTTTCTTAATACATTATAATATATAGTTGTTTATTACTTGCGTTTCGCATAATAATCATTGTAAATAATATATGGAGAAAATTTCGTGTAAAAACTTATTATGCAACTGCGGATCATAAAGCCGCGGACTGAAAATTTTTATTTGTTTCATGTAAAAAACATAGTACAAATTTTTATTACCGTCGTTTTTATTACATGGTAATTGTTTATTTAAAATTTTCTCCATATAATAATATCGTAACAGTATAATAAAATTAACATAAGTATTTTATATTCGCGTATTATATTCGCGTTAAATCATTACGTACTATTGAGGAAAAATATATACAAATACGAGGAAAACGACAGTCGATTGACAATTATATGCAATTCCATGCTCTTAATGCGAAATAACATTTCCTGTCTCTGAAATGGCGATCATGCCTCGTTAACGACTCGAAATTAAGATCTCGGGGGGAATAACTGCGGTTCGCGCGCCTCGCTGTGCAGCGATCCGCTCGAGCGATATGACTTGCCAGCGCATCGCGCGACATTTCTTTCGCTTCGCTCTTTCAGCTCAGCTGTTTATGTAAAAATTGCGAGGTCGCGAGTCGCGGAAATGACGGAAACGTAACGATATATCTGTTGCACAATGCGCGTTCAGTGTCGATTTCCTTGACGGAAAATACCGGCAAATATTTAAGTGCACGTGTCGCGATTGCGAAAAACCAGTGACAAGGATAAATGATACGCGTATAATATAATCCGTCTTGCTGAACTTTAAAATATTCAGACGTGTATTTTTAAATCGATATCTTATCTGTAGGCGATGATGATTTGGAGGTTTTAATAACTGAAAAAATTTAAACTCTTTAAACTCAAGCGCATTTCTTCTAATGCACAACTGAATTTAATTCATTCTCAGTAAATGTATAATTGAGATCCTTACTTTAGATCTTTTTTTACAACAGTTTTCGCTTCTAATATTTACTTAAATCACTTTTATTAATAATATAAATAATATTTAATATAGATTTACCTAAAGATCGATTGATTGATTTTGTGTTTGCAAATTTCTAATCGTAAACTCATTTATCAAGAATTAAATTAGGTGGGTAAGTAAGTAAGCCAGTATAAAGAGTCAAATATTTTAAAAATATAAATGTTTTTTTCACACATTTTACACTTTTTCTAATAATTATGTAAAGATTCTTTCTCAGGTGTTAATATGCTAATGAATTTCCTGTTGTAGACTTTGTTACTTCACTTGACAATACTTTTATGTTTTACAAATGTTTTGTAACGCGAAGATAATACGTGTTATATGTGTTAAGGTAGCGAATGAGTATTACCTAATGTTTTATCGATATATAATATTTGCGAAGAGGTCTGCGTACACATTTCAAGTTGCAGACAATTAAGATAATATTGTTTGGTAACATCAGTTACATTAGGCCCCTCTTTATTACAGGCACGTTTAATCAACTGTATCGACAATCGTTACCGAGGTTAATTAACTTCGTCCATGCCCATATGTGTACGGCAATAATTAATTTTCTTAACGCGACACACGCGTGTTAATGCATATGACATTTGCTTCATGATGAATAGCTATTTTTTGTGGCTTCATTTAGTCGTTACTCTCGACTCGTCATTCATTGATTGCCTTCTTCAAGTTTTCATGAGTTATTTATGTCGGAGACAGAAGATATATAAACGACAAAAACTAAAAATATAACGCTAATTAATATCCGTTTTGAGAAAGATAGATTTTTTTGTCGCATGATTTTCAGGTACGTGAAAAATAGTACATATTAATTGGTCGCAAATAAAAACATATGCTGAAGAAGACTAAGTAGAGTCGAAACGAATATTTACTTTAATAAATTAATTTTTTAATGTCTTTTCTAATTTAAAAAATCTTTTTTAATGCAACATCTTATTGTTATTGCTCATAGACCGTTATTTTTATTTTGTTGTTTTGCAAACATCGAGCGTCAATCTGAGTTTCATGTTTTTGTTAAAAACATATATATATATATATATATATATAAATTAATAAAGCGAAGACAGATCGAGTTTTAAATTTTCAATGTATATACAATGTGATTTTTTAAATTATTATAATATCATATATTATTATATTGTTATAATATAACATTATATTTACCTTAATAAAAATCCAGTATTTTTCATAAGACGATTTGAGAATAACATAATTAAACATAACATGTAAAATAAAATAAAATAAACATAATGTAATATAAAATGAAATAATATAGAAATAATACATTAAACGTAATTAAATATGTAATTTATATTTTCACGCAAGAGCGTCTCAAATTTAGATATACCGAATAATTGTATAAATCGACCTAACAGTATCCGGTATTTATGCTTTCATTGCGACATTGATGAAATTATAGGAACCTTATCACTTGGTTGCCTTCCTCGGTTTATCGGCATCGGAATGCAAGTCGATCTTGAATTTTATCAGTCTACTATCAGGAACACGAATCGACATTTCCGTGAGTCGATTAGATAATCGATCGTGCGGATAAAAATGTGCGTCCGAGGAGTCAAACGTCTGTCACTTTGTCTTCTTGACCAAATTTGACTATGTCCGGCGCAATTAACGACGCTTACACCATCTTGCGAAACTCACCCTTCAGATTGACGTGGGAAATCTTTCAAGCTGGACCGAGAATCGTGTGCCGGCAGGTCCGCGAAGGACGAAGAAACGTGATGTCAAGGAAAATTATGCGCTTACCGCTCGCGCAATCTCGGAGCGAAGAGACATAGGTCTTTTTTTTTTTTCAAGTACGACCGGACGGAGGTGTACCGCACGAATTCGCGCGTTCGACTGATGCCTCAAGTACGACAAAGACGCAGAAATCTTATCTAGCCGATAACAGAGCGACGAGCAGTGTCAACAAGCAGGTATATGTGGCGCGCGAGCATCTTATCTAATGAGTCTATTCTTTTTTCATTAATGAGACTGTCTTCGTGTTCTTTGTCGAACGCTCGTATAAGCAATTGTAACCATCAGGAAAAATGTGTTCTTTTTGCTGGCCAGCAGTATTAATTTAATTTTTGCTTACGCTGTTGCGTGTCAATACGAGCCAAAAATAACGAGTTAAAAATTTTGTTCAACTTTTCCATTTTTTTCCCTATTCTTGTTTTTCAAAAATAAGCAAGTGATTTATTAAAAATAAATTTGCCAGAGATTAGCGCGTGATATATTAGGTTTTACTACACGAGATATTTCGTTACACAAAAAATTGATAATTTAAAAATTTAATAAATATATATTTATTTTGTAAATTTTTCTTGTTTTTAAACTATATTATTTGTTAAATGATCTCATGCAATTAAGAATAATGTTGGTCTATTTTATTTTAATTTTAATTTTATTTAATTTTATTGTAATTTGAAGATTAAAATGCCAATTCTACGTGCTAATTTTATGTCTTAATTATATGTATTTTGTATATTAAATATATTAAAATGTATAAATATATTAATATATAAAAATGAATATTTATAGGCACATTAATTTACAATTTGTACCGCCACATATGCAGAAGTTTACATTTCCAAGGTTAAAGTAAAATGTTTGATTATAAGATAATAAACGTCTTTGAATATGAATAGTATTTGTATGTGTGTGTATGTGTGTGTGTGTGTGTGCTATCATGCTGATTCAACAATGTCTTCAGTTTGCATTCTCATATTAATGAACGAAATTCGTACACGTGTGTCTAAAATTTTCAATATAAGGGTAACTGAACACCAAGATAATTCGACATCCAAGTCAACGACGCTTTATCGCGAAATTTATTATGTGTCAGCGATGGTAATTAAATGACATTGGCGAAGCAACTAAAAAAATGTTCGAAGTAATGTTTATTAAGTATTGCGATATATATGTCATTATGTTTAAGATATTGTTAATGCGCTATCGTTAATGTTGTCATTTCCAAGAACAATTAAGAAATCTTCGAGAAACAATCATTTGTTCCTTAGAACATTTTAAGTAATTAGACCTACTATCAACTAATACTTAGCAATTTCTCAAAAGAAGACTCTTTTAATTTATCGATTATCTGTAAGCTAATAAAGTAAAAGAGTCTTCTTTTGATCTCATTTGCCTTCTTATCTGCGTAATGATCTCTTATCACGAGTCTTTATCATGTTCATTACCTTTTTTTTTTTAATAACATGACAACCAATGCGATTTTATTTATTTTAGTGCTTTAATTTGGTTTTTTTGCGGTAAACTAAAATTTATCTATATATTTATAAATTCAATTTTTTGGTTCTAGTTTATTTATTTAAATGTACATCTAGCACGAGACACTATCGTATCCTATCTTGTTTTTTTAACGACCAATGCGATTTTATTTATTTTAGTATTTTAATATTTTTCTTGCTCATAAATTCAACTTTTTAGTTGTGTACAGTCTATTTATTTAAACGGTTATGTTTTCGCTCGTTATCTATTCTCTTTGACTTATAGAGATGAGCAATCACTCTCTTTTCTTATCATTTCGCCTTTTTTTACCGACAATTAGATAGTGACATTAAGTAAACAAAGGGAGTAGATTGCCTAGAACTTAAAGATTTAAAAATTCACAATTTAACTTATTTTATCTAAGATTCCCTACAATAACTAATTAATTAAAAAATAAATTATCATATTTATGTTATATTTCTTTGATAATTTTAATTTTTAAAACCTTTACATAAACCTTTACATAAACCTACATCAAGATGTAAAAAATTTGTTAATATTCTGTTTTGTGATAGAAAATTCTGCTAACAACGCGTGTGTTAAATTACCGGAAATACTCGCCTCTCAAACTTTTCCTCGTTTATTATCTCTGTGATCTTACGTCGATGCACAATAAAAAACAAAATGTTTCACTCTAAAAAAATGGCATTGTCTTTAATACACAGCTACATTCTTACTTCTTCTCGTCAAATTGTTTGCAATTACACGACGATCGTTTGTTACAGATTTGTCAGCTTTTAACTGTCACTTAAGTTAGACACTTGACTGTTCAATCATGTCATATGGCTTGATCATCGAGGAAATCCAGATTTATTATTAGACTGATAATGAATATATTAGACTGATATGACTATAGGTTTCAGGTTTATGGCAATAATAATTATTATATCACCGTTCACCGTTGCAAATTATACATAACACGATTAAATAATTTTTTTTGTTACAAATTAAAAGAGGGTTGAAATTTCACCACTGTCTTAATTAATTCGTTAGTCACGTCCGCTAACAAAAGTAACTCTCTCACGTGATGATATCCATGGAACAATCGTGTCAATGAAACGTCCACTTAGTTAAACTTTATATAAAATTCCACACGTGTCTTATCGATATCGCTGTCGATTCGTTCCGATCGGAACCGAAAAGTGCTGATAAGCGAAACAACTGCGGTGCTATCGACAGGCCGGCCTCGGTGCCACTAACAGAAAAACACGCTCACCTTTTCTACGGTGATGGATACAGTCGACGACGTGGGGATATTGGTAATTATTATCGTTTGACACTCTTATCCTGCGATATACCGGGCGTCGCGTTCAGATACAACTGGGGGGAGATTGTGATCTTTTTATATATTTAATAAATTACAATTTTTAGCATATTCACGATACAAAATTAAGTTATTGTATAAAAATAGTCACATTGTATAAAATTAGTCACATAAGATTAATATAAAAATAAAGCTTTGTTATATATATATATATATATTCCTATAATGTATAGAGAAACTTTCTTATCCTAAAACAGTCTTAGAGTTTTTACATTAAATCGATATTAGTGAAGTTAATTGACATTCTCTCTGGTTTCTCTCATTCTTGTTCGTTGCTTTGCTCGACTGCTTTGATCATCGTAGAAAAGACTCCGTTCTGTCTTTGCATTAAATCTGTCGGTGAGCCCTCTTCGATGATTTTGCCCTCGTCGAAAACAATGATGCGATCGCAATTTAACAAAGCCGCTGCTCGATGCTGCACAAAAATAATTTTTGTTTTTTGTATTATAAAATTAATTTTGTTAAGATATTTTTATCTAACAAGGGATTTAATTCTCGAGCGTAAAAATTTTAGAAAAGTAAGTGTTTTTTATTTCTTTAGTTTATTGCTTTTTCTAACTTTTGTTTAATTCGATTGTTAATGAACGATATTTTTAATTTTTCTACTTATTGCATACAGAATATTTTAAAAAATATTACTAAAATTATATAAAATTATTTTCAATTTCATTGACAGAAAATTGCTTACCATTAGATTTAAAATATATTTAATTAATATCAATTGTATCAAAATCTCAAATTTACTTGTGCGTAGCATTTGAGAATTTAAGAAATAACTCTATATTTAGCAAGTGCTAGATTTTTTAGATTTTTTAATAATTAATGGTCTGATAATCGGAAAGAACTCGAGCAAATTGCAATTTTAATCGCAACGTGGAATATCGATCGTTCGTTTAGCAAAATACATATCTAATTTATCGAGTGCTTACTAACCGCGATAGTGATCACAGTTCTGCCCTCGAAAGCAATAGCAATCGCTTTTAGGAGCGATTTCTCAGTGGCCACATCAAGCGCGCCAGTCGCTTCGTCGAAAATGACGATACTCGATCGCTGAAGGATCGCACGTGCCATGCAAAGCAGCTGCAGCTGACCGGCTGAAAAGTTCTCACCGCCTTCTCGTACCTCGAGATCTTATGTCAAAATTAATTTCATTACATTATTTCGAATGTATTATATTGTATTATGTTATTTATCATTAATATTATGTTTATTATATTATATTGCCTACTCAATCCTTCAGAATGCGAAGCAATGACATCCTTGATTTGCGAAAGTTCCAAGGCTCGCCAGATTTCTTGATCCTCGTATTCCGAAAACGGATCTAGATTTTCTCTATGGACGATAACTAATTTCAAGCTCGAATATGTAATTCTTGGATGAACACCGCGTACGTATCACGCGACATGAATACAACTGTGAATTGCGAGTCAAAGACTAGACGTCTCGCAGTAATAAGAGATTTACGATTGTATTATTTGTGTACCTGATAGTGCCGCTAAACATTATTGTATCCTGCGGTATGGCCGATAACCGCGATCGCAGTATTCGAAGAGGCACTTGCCGGATGTCAATTCCATCCAATAGGATACGTCCTTGACTGATCTCGATCAATTGGAAGAGGGCCATTATGGTCGATGATTTTCCGCTACCGGTCCTTCCACAAATGCCCAACTGCCAATATTAATCGTATAATGAAATATACATATATTTTGCAAAATATAAAAAGATATACATAATATATTGCTATATCATTATGTACTGAAATAAAAGAAACCTAGGAATTATTGATTATCCTTACACTATCACACACAATATATAATTTTATTTATTTTATTTATTATATTATATATCGTTTATTTCATCTATGGATTCTGGATACCTTTTGTCCAGCTGGTATTCTCAAAGACAAATCTCTGATCACCGGATTTTTGTCTGCGTCATAGCGCAGAGAGACATTCTCGAAAATAATCTCGCCCTTATTAGGCCAATCATTAGCCACCCGTGAACCTAAAATTCGACAGCTAAAATTAGCGCGTATGCGACAAGGAAGATAACAAGAAATAACTGAATATTAGTTGACTTGCGAAAGATACTTTCGCACTGTCTAGGGTTTTGTACATTGTGTTTTCGATAATACATAAATAAAGCGCCGAGTCATTTCCGGAAATTAATTAATCACTAATTGACAGATTCTAATCGATATTTAAAGCACATACAGTATCTGATAGACAATGATAACGAAAGATGAAAGATTACCGCGAAACAATAAGTCAATCGATACTTAATAATACAGTTTTTTTTTTAATTTGAAATTATTACTTGTGGATTTTGCGCCCGTCACGAATTAAAAATTATGTAATGTCATAATAAATTAATAATAAATTTCCTTCATCAATGTTCATTGGTATCGATATGTCGCGAGCTTAGAATACACGAGTTATTATTAAACAATCAGACTTCATCTGCGATGTTTGATATTAAGTACGTGCCAAATATAGCAATTTAACACGACGATGATAACACATAAGCTTTTTTTATGACTTTGCAAATTAAGAGATTTCCGCAGAGAGATTTCAGCAGAGAGAGACAGGCTGAAAATAATTACCGTTTTTGTGAAGTTTCTCCGGTTGCGCGTTCCTGTACGCACAAATTCGGGCTACACTCCCCATGTATAACTCGATCTCTGCGCTAAACTTGATCATCCAGTTTAATACCGGTATTAAGAGAGTATAATTGATTGCCAGGCCTACTAATCTAGGTGTTACGCGGTTTGGATATAACTCTGCAGAAAGTAAAGCCGTAGAGATAGCTACTATCACGATAACGGCGCCCAGACAATCCTAAAATTATTTACGACACAATGAAAATCATAGAAGAATTACCATTTTAGATTCCTCAGCAAAATCATTCTTTCCGCGTACGATTTCAAGAAATTAAAAAACTTTTCTAAATCTTTTGCCATACAAATAAATAATTAATTATTAATAACGGACAATAAATAATAATTATCTAAATAAAAAACAATACCAAAACTAAACCTTTTCTTGTTATACGGTATAACTATACATTTATTACTTATAATAAAATATGTAAATATAAATTTGACAACATTATTTTCGAACGCTGATTACTAAATTTTAGAAGTTGCGCTTTTAAAATTTGATTTAAATTTTTTGATTGTATTACTCATCATTTTTACCAATGCGATGCCGAACCATCTGCTGCTGGTGTGCAGAATGAGAAATGCGTTGGTGTTTGTGTCGATGCGTTTCATCATCTCCTCCATGAAGCGACCCTCTTGCTTGAATGCCCTCAATGTCGAAAGGCCGGATAAAGTTTCTGAGAAATGCGCTACTACTGGTCCTCTCGTACTTGTAGAACATAAAAATTTATATTAATTATTTATATTAATTATTATTCTTATTAACATTTCAATAAAAAAGTAAAAAGATTAATAAAAATTTTTTAATTTAAGAACAAAAGACAGTTAAACTTATAAACAGTATTAATTACTCGTAAATGTATGTACTATCTTGTATTGTTTTTTTATTTAGATAATTATCATTTATTGTCCGTTATTAATAATTAATTAGTTATATGACAAAAGATTTAGAAAAGCTTTTTAATTTCTTGAAATCGTACGCCGAAAGAATGATTTTTCTAAGGGATCTAAAATTTTGCTGGATATAGATCAGAAAATCATTTTGTTAAATTATCAAATAATTTTGTTGGGAAAATATTAAAAATAATGAGCGATGCTGCAAAAAAATTTTGATTTCTAGCAACTAGTTTGAGCGTTTTACATAATTATTTTAATAATTCAACAAAATTACTTTTCTAATCTGTATTTAACTAAAATTTTAGATCAGCAAAACCGTTCTTTCCGTGTAATAGCTATTATAATACCTGCCATCTAGACATTGCAATTGCCTGGCGCCCCGCCTGTAGAATTTTTGCAATGCATAATAAGCGCAGCTAATTGGTACAACGGTGATCAAGAACCACGGTGAAATAATAATATTGATAATCATCACCGAGCCGCAGAGTAACACAAAAGTCGTTAGTCTCTTGATCGCCGTAGCCATTTTCTTAGAGAAAAAAAAACAAAGAAATTAATTTAATTTTCATTAAATGACTCTGTATTCGTTAATTATTTTTGACGATATTTATACAACGTTAAATTGTCTCGACGATTGCGAATTGTCAAATACGAAAGAATAATTGTAAGCGAAATCTCAAAATACATCTATTTACCTTGTCTATGACACTCATGTCTGCACTAAACCTGCTCAGGATCTTTCCAATGAGATTACATTCGAAGAACGAGATGGATGCGCCGAGAAGTCCGGCGACAGCTTCTTGATGCAACTTCCGTCTCGCTCTAACACCTACCCACTGACCTGACACATTATAGATTATTGATAAAAAAATGGAGCCCACTGATATAATGATATACACCATGAAGTAGAACACCGTCTGAAAAAAGATCGACATTTAAAATTACTCTAAAAAATACGTCATCCGCGTCTTACTTGGATAGTAATGATCTCCATTAAATTTTTTAATATTTAATATTTTCTCGTAACAGCAATAATTATTCTTGGCTCGACAGTGATCGGTGACAGACAGTAATAATTGCAATTAATTACTTATTGACATTAATTGGAACGCAAATCTATTTTTTTTAATGAGTTTTTTATATGCGAATGTGATATTGTCGCAAAATTAATCGGTGATCTCACATATATGTCAAATATATGTTATATACTAATATAATCAAATACTAATTAAATATTCTATTTACATTCGTCGGTGAATGAACGCTTTCCTCCATCCATTCGCACAGCCAGAAATCGGTATAAACGCGAAGGATCTGGAAGAACAACGCTGCTATAACGTAAACGAGTCCCGGTATCCATCCAGCAGCCTTTGGATACTCCATCCAAATCATTTTAGTGACCATCCCACTTTTATCATCAACTTCGAGTTCGCCTTGTTCATCCACGTCGTTCAAAGCTAAAAAGAAAGACTTAGACATTGAAATTGATACCTTTTGTAAGTTTTAGGAAAAGAAAAAGTAAGAAGGGGGAAGATATATGAAAAATTAAAAAATTATTTCAAATTATATATAAATAATTTTGATTAACTTTCTTCCATGTCATCCATCTCATCGGCAGTTTGTGATTCCACTGATAACAAACGTTTTGCTGGAAGATGATTCTGATCCCGGTGCTGAGTCATTCTAAAAAAGAACAAATAAAATATTTAATTTTTAATTGCTTATATAATTCTTCTTTCATGATTCATCTTCTATTGTAATTACTTATTGGATCTAACATCAATCGAGAGAAAATATCTTTATTTATTTCTGATTACCTAAAGTTTGTGTTATTATTTTTCCTTTCATTTTTCGTTTGTATTTCGTGACAATAAATTACATATATCATCCATACATAAATCTATACATAATTATATATTATCTATACATAAAGAAAAAAGTTTAAACCTTGCAGAAAAGAATTGCTTTAACACGCCGCTGGATTGTTCATCGTAAGTATTGTTTCTTTTCCTACACAAAAAAAGCAAAACAGTAAATTTGTTTTATATTAAAAGAATATACACATTATTTCATAAATTATTTTGTAATTGCAAATAGTTATTTAATTAAGTAAAAGGTTAAATACTTGCGATAAGTAATCTTGTTTTTGCTAAAGAAAGATCAATTTGCCGAAATAGTCTATGAGTGAAAATTGACTCATCAGATCTCTTATCTAATTGCATTTTATATCAATGTGAAAGAGAGAGAAACGATTTTTTTCAAAATTCATACCTCGGTGGCACTTGTCGATTTTCGAGAATGATCGGCGTGCTGCTCTGTCGAAAAATCGGTGGCGGTCGTTTTTGCACTTGAAGACTCGTCAATCTGACGATGTCGCGATGCGCCCTCGAACGTTTCTTGATGGTGTCCCATTCTTCCGTTGATACCAAAAGATCCGTGAGAACGTGGCTCCAATATCTCGATCCGAATAAAGTTGTGCGGCGTAGTCTTAAAGGTACGAACGCTGGCGGATTCTGAAAGATTTCAGATTAATGTTAGCGATAAAATTATTTAATTCAAATATCATTAATATCCTCCTTTCTTGTCGTCTACCACATAGGCCTCGCGATCGGTGACCCAAGATCCATCGCTGACGTGTCTTCTCGTTTTGTTCATTCCGATTCTATAAACTAGTTTGATCAAGGACCATCTATCCTTGGCAATCTCTTCAAATTGATTCTCATTCTCGCGTCTTGAATCCACGATTCGCCATTCTGCCGCCAATTCAGAATCCATATTCTCGATGCTAGATTTTGTTCCGACCGCGCGAACTCGACAGCCGTCCATGACAATTATCTTAAAATATATAATATTTTTATGTTTATTTCTCTGCTTTTTCTTCTAATAGACATAAATTATTTAACACACATGCATATGGAAAATTATATAAAAGTATGCATGTAAAACAAAAGATAAATTACATTTTTTTTTAAGTGTTTAATAATATACATACAAAATAAGAAATACCAATAAATAAAATTAACTTTCAATAAATTAACTATTTATTAAACAGATTTTAATCTAACAGTGTGTACACGAAAGAATGATTTTGCAGAAAAATCTAAACTTTTAGCTGGATACAAATTAGAAAAGTACTTTTGTTGAACCATCAAAATAATTATGTAGAAACTAGTTGCTCAAACTAGTTGCTAAAATATCAAAATCTTTTGTAGCGCTGCTCATTATTTTTAAGGTTCCAACAAAACTATTTTTGATGGTTCGACAAAATTATTTTCTGTATCCAGCAAAATTTTAGATCCCTCGACAAAATAGGACGATTTTGTATATAGAACAGTATCTATTTTTATTTGTACGTCATGTAATATATATGTACATCGAGTTTAAAAAATATTGACATAAAGTATTATTAAAAATAAAACCTGATGTGCAGCCGATAACAGTTCCAATTTGTGAGTGACCATAATCACTGTTCGACCGCTTCTCAGCAGGAGCTTCTTGACACCGTGATCGAAGATCTGCTGACCGACGTGCTGATCTAATGCCGACAGTGGATTGTCCTGTAATCAAATTGTAATTGTACTTACAGGTAAATTTTTTGCACGGAAAACTGACGTTGATAATTCATATAAGATACGAAGCGAACGGACCAGGAGGACGACATCGGCATCACTGTAAAGAGCTCGAGCTATGGTAACCCTTTGCTTTTGTCCGCCGCTTAAATTGATGCCCCGTTCACCAATCCTGGTCAGATCTCGACCGGGGAGTATGTCCACGTCCGGCTGAAGAGCGCACGCATGTAAGACGTTGCGATATCTTCGCGATCGATACGCAGATCCGAAGAGAATATTGTCCCTCAAGGTCGCATTCTGGAGCCAAGGCTGTCGCGCCACGTAAGCGATCTTTAGACCCCTCAAAAAGCAATACGCGATATTTTGAATCGATAAAAATGTATTATCATCATAATTAAAGTCTATCATTTTTTTTTCTATTTTTTTCATTATAATTACTTGGTCCATTCGACACTTCCGCTTGTTTTCTGAATCTCTCCAAGGAGCGCCAACAATAAGGAGGTCTTTCCACTTCCGGTTTTTCCCACTATTATCGTCAGTTGTCCTGAAAATATTAAGTCTTTAATTATATCGTATATTTAATTAAATATTTTGTACATAAAATTTTTATGTCTACATTGTTTTATATTTATTTAGTATCTTTGTTTCTGGCGTCATTCACCTCGCGGAAAATTGAGAGCGTCAACCATCAACGTATTTTCGTCAGATCCCCAGCCGAAGGTACTCGATGTGACTTTGAGGACATATTCCGGCACTTCCGGATCGTTTTCGAATACCGTATCGATTGAGGAATCAATTGGCAGACCGAAACGCAAGATGCTTGACGGTGGATCTTCCTCGTCCTCCACAATATTGTCTAGCGATCCGAAAGTTGCAACGCTGTTAACTGCTTCTACCTTGTGAAGAGAATAATGCGACGTCAATTTGAATTGTCGAAGCAAATATGTCACAATTCAATAATGTCATAATTTGTAAAATTTGGAAAAATAAAATTGTAGAATTACATGAAATAGATTTTTTAAATTTAACTGCCTTGATAATCTCATTGATTTTTTAATGTAATTTATATAAAAATAAATTTAGTCAAATATTTTAAGACTTTTATTTAAAAAGTACTCACGTCGTTATCGATATATGAATTTGCCTTTGACAATCTATCTGACGTCGATTTTCGATCGTTTGGTTCGGGAAGAATATTCACGATCTCTGGAAGCTGAAGAAACTCCTTTAATCTTGTTGTAGAAATCTGGAATAAGAAGGAATGTCTCGAATTTAAGAAGATTGAGAATTTGAAGAGTACTTCAACTTGAGAACTACATTCCTTACCATGGCATTGATGATAATCGGCACTATCACCGGAAAGATGAAGAGCGGCACTGTCAGCTGCGAAAAGAGCGCGAGACTGGCAAAAACGTTCCCCGCATCAAGATTTCGTTCCTCCAACCAGAAATAAATCCCGAATGTGAAGAGAGTTACCAAGACAGAGAAGGCGTGCGTCAGGAAGTCTGCGATATTAATGCAAATTCACCTAACTCTTTTTTTTCAATTAAATTATTAGAATTAGTAAATTATATATAAGATATATATATAAGAATTATTGTATTATTAAAAGTTAATATTAGAACTACCAAACTACTTTCTCAAAATGACCGGTTTTAAAATTTCATTTAAAATACATTCAAATTTATGACTCTCTATTTCAGAAATTTTCCATGACTTTTATTACAATATCTAAAGACTTAAATTATCAATTTGTCTTCCTCTCTCCTTTCCATTTTTCAAAATTATATATGCACTGTAACTATATACCGGACCAGTTATTTTGACTTAATCGTCGGTAGTTCTAATGTTAACAAACGCGCAATTATTTTTCTCATTTTTCGCAAGATGGAGCGAGATAAACGTCTAGAAATATTTATTATAATTAATATAATATTTTAAGAGAAGAGAGGAATTATTTACTAATGAGCGCCCAGTACACAGAATCCTTCTTCAACAGCCTTAATTCCTGATCTCTGGCTTTGCGAACGCGATCTTCAAAGAGATTTTCCCAGGCACGTAACTTAATGAATCGAATTCCTTGAAGAATTTCATTAAGTAGACGAAGACGCGCATCGCTTTTTTCCTGAAAGATCGGAGAATTGAAGGCCGAGTAAATTCAAAAGAAAATTGAAAAAAATAGTGCAATCACTATTCTTCTATTCTACTTTCTTACCGCTATGGACTTGGAATTTTCGGACATTCGTTTTCCGAGAAACAGCTGCATCGGACTGACGATCAATATGCAGCAAGTTACTGCGATAATTGCGCTAATGCCCAATTTCAAGTACAGAAGGAAAATGATAGCGGTAATCTGGATACAAATTAAACGGAAGTATCAAATATTATAAAATTAATTTGATGATGTTTGATTTGACAAACATTTCTTCTTTGAACCGTCGAGTAATACACACTGTACACATTTATTTATTTAAATGTCTTTACTTTTAATGGGACGGCCCAGATGTAATGAACGATCCAAAAGAAATTCATTACATTGTATGCATCTTCGGCCATGAGATTCGTCAACGTTCCAACGTCAACTGCTTGCTGATGGCAGTGCTGTTCCTTATTTTTCTCAGATTTCTCTTCCTCAGAGATACTCCAAGAAGACAATCGAAGAGCCTTATCGTAAATTAGTGCCTAAACATTTCAACAAAATTTTAACGAGTCTTATTCGATATCTCGCGAAGTTCGAGCACATAAAAAACGAGGAAAGAGAAATAATTTCTATATTAGATATTTTGCATGCATGGAAGTTTTGATAAAGTATCTAAAAATTTAGCTACAGATACAAATCTGAAAGTAATGGTGTTAAATCATCAAAATAATTATGTAGAACGCTTAAGTTAGTTGCTAAAATTAAAACTTGTTGCAACATTCTCCATTATAAATAATTAAAGCTGCGCTACGTGGTCAAAATTAGATATTCGTGCAAATGTTTCTTGTGTGAATTTATATACGTTTTCAAGTTAACTGCGCGCCGAATAAATTTTCGGTCTTGAAACACAGTCTTAAGTTGAACAAGAATAGTAATATCACGATATTAAATTAATAATCAATTTATAATAATATGCATGTTTATAATAATATAGAATAATATCAATAATAATAATGACGCTAACAGGCATCTTAATCCATTTTCTCCCCAAATACCATAAAAAATTATAAATTCACACAAGAAACATTTGCACGAAGATCTAACTCTGATCGTGTAGCGCACCTTTAATTATTTATTGTATTTTCATATACCGGTCTATATTTTAATATTTGTTATTGCTCATTATGTTTGTCCTACATAATTATTTTAGTCCAATAAAATATCTTCAGATCTGTATCTCTAGTTAAATATTTAGATATTCAGCAAATCGTTCTTTTCGTGATAAAATCCCGAACCTTACAAGCGCGATAATAAAATACCTGAAGAGCTGTTCGCAAACGTATTCCTCCGACGCAGAGCACGTGAGTGGAAGCTTGCTTCAACGTGCTTTGCAAAATGGTAGCAAGAAAAACTACGATTCCCAGGAAATATCCATTTTTCAGAATTTGGGAAAATGTCATGGCCTAAAGAATTAATCCTTCAGATGGTTAAGCATATAAAAAATAAAAAAAAGACAATAGAATAGATAAAAATAAAAAACAATAAAGGGACTTGATGATACCTTCGAAAGAAAAATTTCATTCGTCACGGTGCTGTTTTGCAAGTTTGATGCGTAATTAATGATCTTCGGTATCGTCATGGGACCTACCAAAGTCATGGCGTCGCCGAAGAGTTTCAAGACACTACCCGCCGCGAAAGTCAACCATATCCGTTTCCAGAAACATTTCCATAAGGACAATTTTTGTCCACGGTGTCGCAACTAGAAATTCAATTAAACTCGACTTATACTATAAATATGTACGCAGAATTCACGAAAAAATAAGCGCGATTTATTTTGTCGACAAGGTTTCAGTAATTATCAACATTACTTTTATATAATAATTAGATACTAAAAATTAAAACCTTATCGGGCAATGTAAATAAATGTTAATAATTATATATAATAATGAGTTTTATATATCATTATGATATAATCTTATGATATTAATATAATGTATTTTATTATAATTATATATCTCAATTATTTTCGGACCAAATATTACGAAAATATTACGAAAGAAAATCGATTATTTTTCGAGATTTTTCTCTGAAAGGGGAAGCGTGAAATTGTTACCCTTTCGGTCTCGTAAATGTCGCGAAAGCGTTCAAACTGGTTCCTCGTGGCTTCCTCGTCCGGAAGTTGTCCAAGATCATGGAGTTCGAGCGGTGTGCAATAACCGCGCAGCAGCAGGTCAGTCACCCAGTGGAAGGTGATTTTGCTGAGAAACGGCGAAGTAGAGTGCACGTAGGAATTCTGCGTGTTATCGGGCTTTTTAACGGTATACCGCCTGCTTTTCTGCATCTAACGACGAAACATCATAGTTGCGAATATATTTGTAATGAGAAAATGGACTAAAGTACCGGCGATGCAATGTTTATGCATTTGTTATTCTACTGAGAAAAGACGGGAATAGTAAAACGCTTTTACGCTCGACTTTATCGAGTCGAGGAAGTCATAAACATGAAACGGGGTGTGCAAGATTTTAATACATCTTTAACGAGATGAGTTTGCAAGTGCTTCGCTGCAAGTGCCTTGCTGCAAGTGCTTCGCTGTGATAGTACGCATTTTGAAAGGTTTTTCTCATGTCTAAAGAGAAAAATATAATGAGAACAAACCTCTAAGAAAACAATTAGATCGCGTAATACTTTTTAAAACTCTAAAATGGAATATTCTTTTATGTATAATTTCATGTCTGTTTAAAGATTAAATAATTGAATTTACCATACGATAAAGGGTGTAAGAATCGATAATAGCTAGCAATCCGCAACAAGCGGCAGTGGCTCCCGTTGTTACAACGCGAACGTGTCGAACGGACAGGCCAAATCTAAAAAAATAGCATTTAAAAAAATTTAAAATAAGTTAATTATTACTAATAATAATTAGATATCAATTAAAAAATATATTTATAACAAATTATTAAATAAATATATAATATTATATAATAAATAATATAACTAAAATAATAATTCGTACTGAAGTTTTAATTTGACAATTTCTGGCACTTTATTTAGAAATTAATAATATAACGACGTTTCGACCAACTTTCCTTATCAAGTGTATCTATAATAACATACATAAAGTTTAAATAATAAATCAAACAACAAGTTATAAATCCAAATTCAAATTTTCTTTCGCAAGCAAATAATAAAAGCACATAATAAAATTACGTATCAAGATACTGGTTACCGTTGCATATTGTCTATGATTTATCCGTGTTTAATAGCACGTCCAAACTCGACAAAGTTCAACAGATAACTGAGATTAATAATCGCATGGTCTGTTAAATTTAAAAACAAAATAAAACTAAAACTAAATCCGAATGTTATTATGATAATATTATCTTGTCATAAATTGAATTTAAATTTTCAGAGTCTTTTTATAAGTTAATAATGTTATTAAATTTCTTTATAAAGAACATCTTCGCTATCTCTCTCTCTTTTTTATTTTTCTCTTTATATAAAATATTAGGATTATCCTAATCAAAAATTGTAATTAACGATAATCTGTGGTCAGTTACTACGGAGAAATTACCTGACGGATTCTTTATATTATTCCTGTGTTCTTTAATTCTTATTACTAAATGTCTCTTCGTTTGTCCTATATATGCTTTGTCACAATCATTGTAATTTATTTTATATACCACCTCAGTTATCTGTTGATCATTTAATCTTTCTTTACCTCTTTTTATGACATTGTCCAATTTTCTCGGAATAGTAACGTCGACAAAATTCTTCACGATTCGCTTAACATCATTGCTAACGTTACAAGTATACGTCAAAGTATAATTCTTATTATATTATATTATTGACACGTTTCTTACCGTCACTAGTCATCCTATTATTCTCTATAATCTTACATCTTTCTTTTATCTGTTTTTTAACTACGCGAGTCGGATAACCATTCAGCAAAATTGATTTTACGATTTCTAAATTAGTAGAATGAAAACGTTCATCGGATAACAGGATAACGTGGTCAACCAAATAATAATAATATTTTATGAATAAAATCGCTGAGAGTTTTAATAGGATTAATCGGAGAGGGAGACATCAAGGCATAATTCGTAAGTACATTTCATGTTAATAATTATCAGTAATATACCTGCATAAATATGAAAACTTCCATGCTCGCACGAGACCGATTATCGTAAATCCACCTCCCGACACAACGGTACCGAAACCATCTTTGATCTCGGTTTCGCGATGTAATATCCAACAAAATAATACAGCAATCGTCGTTAAGATCGACGACAATGAAATCGACGTCAGTATGGATTCGCACAATTCCAATAAGAGAATCAGCAGTAATGCTATACAAAGTAAAGTCCTGCTTACGTGAAGTGGCAACAGCGACTTAGAAAGTCTAAAAGAAAGAAGAAAATTATTTTCATACTAATTATGTCTATTTCATACAAATGTTTACTGAATATTTCTGTTTAAAAAATAATAATAATAAATTTTTATGACTTTAAAAAAATATAAAAAAAAAAAAATAAATCCCTTCTTCTAAACTAGAGCAAACGTTTTTTTATATTAGAAACAAATAAAAAAATTTGCAAATTACAAATTAACTATAACTTGAACAGACACATTTGTTATAATATTCAAAAAAATTTACGTAATTTATGTACAAATTAATGTAGAATTAATTCAGTATTAATCGATAGCAGTCGAACTTCTATGGAATAATCAAGGTGAAAAAACGTTGGCAGAATATCTCGTTATACAAGTACACTCTGTAATCACATCAGGTATGCATATTACGTATTCGACGGGTATATGATGAGTATGGGATTAGATTTGTACGCGCCTTAACGAACCTAAATGGCTGAGTCATTTTGCCTGCAATTTCCTGAGTCTATCGTTATGTTGTGCCAAGTGACATCATTGATATCAACTTATCCCGCACTTGCAGATGCTCGACATTGCAAATAAATAAAAGTTAAGTATAATTGTAAGTTAATATAAATGTGAACTGAAAAGTAGATACGTATTGTAATAAACATATAAGTTATGCATCTATTTCGTGGCTTATTAAGAAATTATAGCGCGTCTATTTTTATCTTTTGCTTATTAAAAAAATAATGTTTAGAAAAGATTCATTGAGGATTTTATTATATTGAAGGCTCTATTTACGTAGCCTATTAATTTTATGATAATGGCGAGCAGTGTACACTGTGTTAGTTAATTTGTAGACAATTTGTTTTGTTGACATTGTAAGCATAATCTTGAAACAAGTTTGTTTTTAATGAATTTGATGACAGAAGAAAGCAATAAATCGAATAATTAGTGAATTACTCTTCTTGCGACCGTGCGCAACGTTATTGCAAAGCTACATGTAGCAAAGTTAACGGTGATAGCGTATGTTGTGTCTGCGATGTACCCGATGTGTTCTCGTTTATGCTTTCTTTGGAAAAATAGCTTGTTTAAAATGTAAATGCGCGAACATTCCATAAAACAATGGAAGGCATAAAACATGAGTGTTAAAAATGAATACTTGTTCATGTGAGGTTTTACTGAATTTCTAGTTGTTTATGTGAGTTTTCTAAATTAAGAAAATTAAAATTTTTTTTTAAATTCTCTTTTAAATCAAAATTCTTTTAATAAGAAATAAAATAAAAATTCAAGATCTTTTAAAAATCATGTACAAATTTAGGTGAGCGAATGATTTGAAAAGAATAGGATTAAAAATAACAAAAATTTAATATATAAAAATTTAACCTATAAGAAATTTAATATAACATCTAATGATAAATTTCAGAATATTAGTAGATCAAAAAATTTATGTAAAAGAGAGAAAAAAAATTTATCCGTCGATTAATGTACTAATAATCCTTGAACAGCGATCGATAACTCAAATCGGCGAACATGTGTGTGCGTGAGAAAGAGAGAGAGAGAGAGAGAGAGAGAGAGAGAGAGAGAGAGAGAGAGAGAGAGAGAGAGAGAGAGAGAGAGAGAGAGAGAGAGAGAGAGAGNAGAAAGAGAGAGAGAGAGAGAGAGAGAGAGAGAGAGAGAGAGAGAGAGAGAGAGAGAGAGAGAGAGAGAGAGAGAGAGAGAGAGAGAGAGAGAGAATGTCCGCGCCAAGATCCTCTTGAGCACAACGGCGAGATCTTCTCCGACCGCGACGACTTGACCCTTTAGAGAGAGAGAGAGAGAGAGAGAGAGAGAGAGAGAGAAATCCGAATAACAACTTGTTATAAATTATTCCGGTAATTAATATGAGGAATTTTTTTTCACGCACGAGTGCATTTCGGCATTCCGTTTCATTAATTTTCCATATGTAATGAAAACGCTAGCGATGTCGATGAGATACGTCGATTGCGATTAACGGGATTGCTTCATTCCCATGCGACAAAATTTTTACACGCTTAGGAACTCGCGCGCGTGTTATCATTACACAACATAGTGAGTAGAGTAATTGCTGGGTGAGATCTGGAGGCGAGACTTAATAACTACTCCGCATGTGTATACTAAATATTGTAATATATTAGGCATTGCACTATAATATTTTAGTGAGAATAATAAACATTGAAGTACAAGTATTTCAGTCAGCAATAAAATTATATATTTACTAATTATATATTTATTGTAAGCATATCCTTAATTAACAAACTTAGAAACAATAACAAATCTTTTTATAGATATTAAAATATAAAAAAAAGGTTCTCTTTATTGTCGAAATATTTGAAATAAAACAAAATTTAATGTTTCTTTTATTAAAACTGTAAAAAGTATCAATATACAAAATATTCAGAAACTTTGAAACAAGCATGTAATGAGTATTACGTAATTAGTCAAATGTAATTTATGTTACTTTCCGGATAAATAAAGTATTGAATCACATTGCAAAAATATCGGAGAATTGACTGATTTGTGGTCCATTGCTTCTGCGAAGCGAACTGTGTTAGTATGTGCTGCGAGAGCAGCATAGGAAAATAAGCAACATGCTTTTTTGAGGAGCACTCTGTTATCGTCAAGATCTAGTAAGAGAGTAAAACTAGAAAACTAAACACACAGAAAACACACACATACAAAAGGAAAAAGATATTATAAATTTATATTTTATTAATGCAAAATCCAATTAATAATCTCTGTTAATTTGTATATACAATAAAATTATTAAGATGATATATACTTAATTATTCTGACGTTTGCATAATGGTGAACTATGATAAACTATCGTTTGCGCTACGGTAAATGATACTAGTGTCAAGAAAATTGGAATAAAATATAATTATCGCGAGAGTAACTCGAAAAGATGATGAGCGCGATGTGCTTTGAATATTGAATCAAGGATGACGCATAATTACTAGCGGCTTGTATATCTTATAGCATCAAGTGGAGCAAATTCCTTGACAGAAATGTTTCTCGCTTGAATCATGGGGCATCCCCAAACGAATAAAACATTGTATCATCTAATTAAAATTTACTTCAATCAAACCTGAGTAATTTCAAAGAATTATTCGCGTTTCATTTAACTACGTCAGATCGGTTGCGATGACAGCTGAAAAACTCTCTAATCATTACTTATCGATCTTGCATTTCTCATAATTATCGACATTTCTATTCGCTTAATTAACTGCGTGAAATAATATAATTGCGCGGAATAATTAAATTGTAAATAAAATTTGAATTTCGCAACGTGATTATTCGTGAATATAAACGTAATCAAAGTTATTATATGTATATGCAATTATTACAGTTCAAATGCGATATTTCTTTTTTTATCAAAACTTACTTGTCGGTCGCGCTGCACTTATATTTAAAAATTAAAATCGCGGCAATCAACGTGGTGAGAATAGCGACGGAGACGTTCGTCAGTTCGATGAGACATCCGGCTGGCAAATTCGGATCATTTTCCGGCACCTGGAATATCGTGCCATTTCCAGCTTGCCAGGACCAAACGATTCGTTTTGCTAGCCTCGGTAGTATATACAGAAACTTGTACCGTTTGCAGAAATCCATCTCGGTCGTGCAGTGTCTCCAATAATTTTCATCAGTATCATTCGTGACTCATTAATTGCTTTGCGCATCTGGAAGAAAGAATTATGTGTTATTTCTCAAATCGGTATAAAAAAATACATTCTATTTGTAACAGCTATATAATATATTATAAATTTATTTAGCGTGCGCGAGTCATTAATTATCTGGTACACATAAAATAAATATCCCTAAGATGTATATCTAAAAAAAAAAATAGTACACGTTCTCAGATATATTTATATAGATTTAAATAAATTATGCAGGAATATTTACGGATTCGAATAAACGTTATCAATCATTATAGGATTTTAAAGATTAACTTTTCCATTTTTATATCGATGTCGCAATAGCACCTCCAATGAATTAGATCTTCAGTTCAGGAAATTTCGCGTACCAAGTGACTTATTTTCGTCGAATGCTTTGTGTCTTCTAAAAATATATCGAAGTGTTGAATAACTTTCAACATTCGATAACGAGTAGCACGTGTGCTAATAATTACACAAAACTTTATTATTCATGCGTAACAATTCAGGAAGGTCAAGAATAAAATCAATGAAATAATAAAATAGAAGGAAATCTTAGCGATATACGCGTAAGATTAGTTTGCTTAAAAATTGTATTCTATTCGCAATTTTTAATGAAATCCAAGGAAAAGAAACTAATATATAGATATATTCTACTATTATTAGAACATTTTCTACTAAAGACATAAAAAACTAGGTTTAATTGTTTAAATTGACAAGATTGGGATAATTTAAAATTAATTGAGATATTTTATTTATATGTTAAACAAATTTCTAATATTGTCTATATTTATAGCTGATAAATTTCTGAGAAAAATTCTGCGGAAATATATAATAAAGAATTAATTTTTTGGATGTGATCAAAATCTCTTAAAACTACATCAACTTTTGCTTGCATTTACTTTAATTTATTATTTTATAATTTTTGGATAAGTTGCAAATAATTGCGCGTAATAATATAATATTAACGCATTCATAAATCAGTTTTCATTAAATGCATTTGCATTTAGCAATGATATTTTATTTTATTTGTCATAAAGTATAATAACGTAAATATGTATTTTTAATAAATTCTTTTTGATAAAAATCACATCGTTTTCATTATTTTGCAACATTTTACTCATATTCCAGAAAGAAATTAAATAAGATAATTATGCCTTAATTTATGTTTATACTAATTAAGTTTATACCAAATGAGAGAAGAATTCAATAAATTATTTTTAATTCATTTTGATTTTATTCGACTAAAACACAAAATACGCAATTTGTTTATCATAAATTATGCGAAATAATAATTAAACGTAATTATAAATAAATAAAAAGTAATTATATTAATTCTGAATCAAGTTTTCAGCTTTTTCTCAATCTTAATAGATTTATTTGGAAACACTAGATATACTTTACCTGTTGATCAGAGCGATATCATTCTTATTTATCTACGATTTATACGATTAATCTGATAAAGCCGACAATTATTTTCGCTTCTGCTGTTAACATCAATTTGCGCGATTCACAGTTATGACGCTTTCACTTTTTTGAATAAATACAGGAAACTGAAACACTTGACTTCCGTTTAACACTTTCGGTTGTGCATGCGGTACGCGGTACGTGACAAGAGACAGAGGAGCCACACGCGTCTTCCCTCCCCAATGGTTCGCGGTCTACTGAGATGAGATCCGAACAGAATGTCAATGGCAATTTCACGTGTACGATGAGTCACTGGTGAAAAATCATATATACAGAATAATTCTGTATATGTATGTAGGAAGCAGAAATTAAGGTGCAAATATATGTTAATTATGGTAAAAATGTAAATAAGATTATAACAACGAATTAAAGCAGATCTATTACATAAACAAAAATTTAACTGTATTTTTTATAACAAATAGCAAATTGTAAAAAGTTTAATATATACTTGTAATAAATATTATATAAAAAAATAAATTTTAAATTTATCATGCTTATGTTACGTAAGAAATTCGTAAGATGTATAACTAAAAACAGCTAGTAGTTTAAATATTAGTAGTAGTTTAAATATTAATTGATTAGCTCACAAATGTCGATTGGTTGATATAGATAGATTGATTAGCTTATAAATAATATAAAACAGTTATACATAATCATGTTCTTTGTATATATTGTATATATAATATATTTTGTATACATAATACTCCACATACATAATATAAATTTATAATAAAAATTTATATTTAATTCTTTTTACATGCTATCTAAAAACTTGAATAGTTATTCATTAAGACTACTTTTGTTATTCACTATTAACTGCATTTGTTGTATCGACGGTAACAGAGTAGTATTTTGTACTTCTACATGATGTTCTATGATGTCGTAAAGGTGTTCTAGATGGACCAGAAAATTTCTGTAAAAATTCATACTATAATTCAATAACGATGAATTTTTGTTATATCAGATTTTGTTTTATTCTACGTAAAATGTTCTGTGCCGAGCCATTTTTAATTAAGATAACCACTATGTCGCGTAAGATGATTATTATTAAGAAATATATTTTACATAACAAATACAATAAATACAAAAAAATACCATCAGTGACTACCTTTTGATATTTTTGTTAGTTTATTTCTTAACATGTAATTTACTTGTAAAAAGTATTAATAATTGTAAGAATTATTATATATTATTATTATTATTACTATTATTATTATTATAATTATTATTATATATTATTATAAAGAAAGAAGCCTAATAGAAAGTACAAGTATTGCATCCTACACGATACAGCACGCATATCCAAAAAATTTCCAAAATGTCCCAAAAACCTCTCTGAGAAATATATCTTTAGAATATCTTTTGATTTCTTTTGGTTATGCTTCCTTACAAAAATATTTTACCGCTTTTACACTTCACATTAACCGTTTTTAACTCATTTTTAGCCTATTTTTAGCCCGTTTTTAGCTCGCGCGCGCGCGCGCGCGCGCGCGCGCGCGTGTGTGTGTGTGTGTGTGTGTGTGTGTGTAAACAAAATTTATACATAATGTATCAAATATAATTATTATGTAGTAATCTTTATTGAATCGTTTATGTGAAGTGCTTATGAATGCTAACCGAGTATTTTGCATTAACCAAATATACGTTTTTACACTTCAAATTTGCACGTGTTCACCACTCAAAATACTCAAAATGTATACGTTATTACTACTCGGATACTCATATGCAATTCGTCATTCGTTTTTACGAAAAATGTCCTGTTTGCGACTTAAAAACGAAGTCATACTCATTGAGCCGAAAGGACGTTTTCATTACTCAACTAATCGTTCTCGCGGGCTAAAAAAAGACTAAAAACGGTGAAATATTTTTGTAAAGGTTACTGTATGGATAATTAGCAAAGCAAATACTTATTCATCATTAATATAATATCTTCCGTCTTTTTTTTAAATATTGAAGTCCCACGGTCTTACCTCGAAGTCCTTTGTGTCGAGGTACTTGGTTGTTGTTCAGTTTGTGTTGATATATTCGAAGGAAGATTTATTGGTCCGCCCATTCTGTATTCATATATGATACAATTTAAACAATAAAAATGTATATTCAGAAGGAAAGATCAATAAATTTCTAGAAGAAATCAGTCTAAGAAAAAGTGTATTACAAGTATGCGTCTTATGGCGAATAGTTTCTGTGAGAAGTTATTTAAATATTGGAAAATTATAGAATAATTACGTACTATTTTTAAGTTTATTGTTTAAGTAATAAAATTTTGACACACTAAAAACTAGGATTTTATAATAAATTTTAAAAAATTCCGCACTATAGTGCTATAAAAATTAAATGAATAATATATATTAACTGTCTTTATTAATTAATTTTTTATTAAATATTATGGAAATCACAAAGTAGATAGTAAAAGACTTCTCTACAGTTTAATATGCTTTGCGTATCTACGAGCAGTATTATCATGTTGCTGCGAAGCGCTAGTTATTCTATCTCAGACGCTATATTTGCTATTTGTTTTCAAAAAATTGCTTTATTTTATAATATGATTGGCTATTACATATTGGCTCGATCACATTATAAAAGTAAGTAAGCATGTAAAAGTAAGTTCCCAGATAAACCAATGTTCAAAATCGTAATATAAGACGTTTTAAAGACGCCTTAAAGACATATTTATGAGAGACATCTAAAAGATTTTGGACTTTGTGTTGTTTGAGTTTAAAATATAAAATAAAAATTATAGTATAGAGTTTTCTGTTAAAAAAAAAAGTTTTAATATTCGTACAAGTACATGTGATTAGCCACAATTTGTTTGATTTCCAATTCTGATTATTCATCGCTATTTCTATGTCAGTCTGAATTTGGTATAGTATTTAAAATAATATAATAAATTTTAGTAACATATTTATTTTACTAATTAAAAAATTATTGAAAATATTGCTCTTCATGTTGCGGACAAATTTTTACTATAGTGTAGTTAATTACATAGAAAAAATCACATAGAAAAAAAAATTAGTTACAGTAACAAAAATTTGCGCGTGATAGCAATATGTGCAAATGTTACAAACTTAGCTATCACACATAAATTTTTGTTGCAACTAATTTTTTTCTACGTTTATGGAAAAAAGATACTTTCATCGCTGCAACTAGTTTGTTATGTGTACTGTTGTTATGGTTTCTTAACAAAGTATAAGTATCTGCATGATCATTTTCATAACAAATTGAAAACTTGTTATCTTAATTAAGATGTAAAAGTATAATACGCTACACCATCAATAAACAAAAACGCAGCGGAGTTCTTTTCGTAAATAAAAACATACAGAATATAATAGAAGCGTCATTAAAAGCTCGTCCACATTCTAATAAAGATATCTAGTCAAGTCTTCCAAAATTGTCATTCAAAGACAAAAGTAAATGTGCATTTTGATAATAAAATTTTTAGTTCTGTATGAAAATAATCTTGATATTGCCTGATATTTTTAGAAGTTATATATTTTACGATTTATCGATATAGTACCATCTAAAGTGTTTATGAAAAACATTAAAACTTGTTTCTCTCACATGAAATTAATTGTGCTAATTGTTGTAACGCGTTCTACCATAGCTACATTAAAGTGTTTACAGTAGCTAAACTTTTGCGATATTATAAAGTACATAGCTAATTAAAATTGATTACGCTACTGAAGTTTTAGGAATCCTTATGTTACAAATAAAATTTAGCTGCCATACATAGATTCTTCTTGCTATAATTAATCTCTTTTTTCGCGTTTTTTTTTTTGTGCCCGTGCACATGTACTTAATAAATATTCATTTGATTTTTTTGAAAAACAGAACTCTATATACAAAAAAATTTATTTTATATTTTGACATGACTTACTTTTACATGAAGAATCACTTTTAGAATTGTGCCATGACTTCCGAAATTCTATATTTCTGTATAAAGGAAGCAGAAATTGAAGTGCAAATATATGTTAAATATAGCAAAAATATAAATAAAATTATAACAACAAAATAAAGCAAATCCATTAAACAAAATTTAACTACATTTTTCATAACAAATAGCAAATTGTAAAAAGTTTAATATATACTAATAAATATTACATAAAAAATAATTTTAAAATTTATTATTATGCTTATGTTACGTAAGAAGTTTGTAAGATTTGTATAACTAAAAATAGTTTAAATATTAATTGATTCATAAATATATATTGATTGGTTGATATAGATAAACTGATTAGTTGATAATATAAATAATATAAAACATTTGTAAATGATCATGTTTTTTGTATATATTGTATGTATAATATTTTTTATACATAACATTTTGTATATATAATATAAATTAAAATTGTAATAAAAAATTAATATTTAATTCTCATTTATTTCACATGCTTTTAAAAACTTGAATAATTATTTATTCAGATCACATGTTTCGTCACTTACTGAAAAATCACCGCTAATTGCATTCGTAATATCGAAATTAGTAGATGGTAATTTATTTTTACATGATGTTCTAAGCAGTCTAAAAGGTGTTCTTGATGGACCGAATAATTTCTGTAAAAATTCATATTACAGTTTAATAATGATTTAATTTTTGTTTCATGAAATTTTGTTTTATACGTAACACTTTCTGTGCCAAGCCATTTTTAATTAATATAACTTGTCACCACGTCGCGTGAGATGATTATTATGAAATAGATTTTACATGACAAATACAATAAACACAAAAAATACCATCGGTGATAATCTACTTCGATATTTTTGAGTGTGTTATTATATTTCTTAATGTATAATTTATTTGTAAAAATTATTTCATAATACAGGTTCTTTACAGGTTTAAAAAATGCTTATTAACATCTTGCATTAATTTGACGATCAAATTCATTTGTGACTTTATTTCTATTCTAGTTTAGAACTACGTTATATGACCGGCAGTGTTCGGCGCGTAGTTTGAATATACTAGATTATAGTTTAATTTAAATAAAAATAGAATTATTATTGAGCACTGACACCTAGCTTTGACCGTATTTGGCCGTGTTTTAAATTGCTATGATGTTCTCATATATCGGTCGAAAGAAATTTGTTATTTATTTCATAATAATTATAAAAATTATTATACTATTATTATTATTATTGTTATTATTATATACTATTATAAAAAAAAAACTTAATAGAATGTACAAGTATTGCATCCTACACGATACAGCACGCATATCCAAAAGATTTCCGAAAGATATCCCACAAATATCTTTGAAAAATTTATCTACAGGATAGCCTTTGAATTTCTTTTGGTTGTGCTTGCTGTGTGAGTAATTACTTATTTTTGTAACGTAAAATAAGTTATATTTATATTAGAGATTAATGTTTTTCTATCAAAAATTAAAATATAAATATAAAACTATAAAAAAATATCCCAGAATACACGTATCTCTAAAAGATATTTTAAAGGCTGTCTTATAATTATATCTTTTAGACGTTTAAAAGATCTTTAAAAACATCTTTATGACGTTTTTTAGACATGTATTGTGAGGGATATCAATTATGAGAAAATTATAGTAACTTTTTGATAATAACAGAAGAATGTTTAGCCATGAATAAATGTTCTATATTAGAACAGCGTATCTGCAAATATATGTTAATGGTAAAAATATAAATAAGATTATTACAAAATAAAATAAAATTATTATAATATAAAGCAGATCTATTAAACAAACTTAATTACATTTTTTATAACAAATAGCAAAATGGAAAAAGTTTAATATATATTCGTAATAAATACTATATAATGCAATAAATTTTTAGTGTATTATGCTTATGTTACGTAAGATTTGTAGAATTAAAAATAGTTTAAATATTAACTGATTAGTACATAAATACATACTGATTGGTTTATATAGACAGATAAGTTTATAAATAATATGAAATATTTATAAATAGTCTTGTTCTTTGTAACATAATATAAATTAAACTCATACTAAAAAATTAATATTTAATTCTCACATTCTTTTATGCTATCTGAGAAACTTGAATAATTATTTATTAGAACCACGTCTTTCGTTACTTACAGTTTAATCACTGAAAACTGCTCGAATAATATCGACATCAGTAGATTTTTTTGTTCTCTTAGTTGATGATTTATACGGTCTAAGTCTTGTTGATGGATTAAACGGTTTCTGTAAAAAATATATTATAGTAGTATAGTTATAACTTACTATAGTTAATAACGATTTAATTTTTGTTTTATTATATTTTATTTTAGGCTACATAATACGTTCTGTGTCGAGCCAGTTTTAGTTAAGATAATTTGTCACGACGCGTAGAATGATTATTATGAAATGAATTTTACATAATAAATACAATAAACAAAAGAAATACTATCGATGATAATTCTACATCGGTACTTTTGTTTGTATGTGTTTATTATATTTCTTAATATATAATTTATTTGTAAAATGTATTTTATAATAATTGTAAAAATTTTTATTATGCTATGTTATTATTATTATTATTATTATTATATTCTATTATAAAGAAGAAGGCCTAATAGAATATACAAGTATAACAGCCTATATATACACGATACCGATATAATACATATTCAAAAGATTTCCGAAAGGTATCCTAAAGATATTTTCGAGAAACATATTTACAGAATCTTTTGAACTTCTTTTGGTTATACTTGCTGTGTGAGTAATTATTTATTTTTGTAACGTAATATAAATTATATTTGTATTGGAATTTAATGTTTTTCTATCAAAAATATTAACATATAAATATAAAATAATAACTACAAAAAAATATCTTAGATTACACGTATCTCTAAAAGACATTTTAAAAGCTGTTTTATAAC
This sequence comes from Cephalotes varians, assembly GCA_037157785.1. NCBI lineage: Eukaryota > Metazoa > Arthropoda > Insecta > Hymenoptera > Formicidae > Cephalotes > Cephalotes varians. Next base: position 1,449,188 of record JANQDE010000029.1, read on the forward strand.
CACATCTTTTAGATGTTTAAAAAACATTAAAAAATAACAGTACCGGTCGCGGTTTCTTCTGTGACGCCACGGTGGTCACTAGTGATCGTAACATCTGAACTTCTTACAATTGTAGAAATTGAATGAAAATTGACAGTTGAATATAACCGCTTATTAGAACATACTTTGAAATAAAAAGTGCAAATAAACAATCAAAAAATAAAAAAAAATCTTTTGATAATCTTTTGATTGTCCACGGTGGTTACCCGTGACTACCGATAACATAAGCGGCCGTGGCGTCCCGAGTGAAACATATGATTTCGGCGTGGCAGTCAAAGGGTGAATTCGTTTATGCAGTCACTGCTACAGAAGGTATCATTTTATCTTCATTGTTTATTGGACGCAAACAAAGATAAAATGACATCTTCTGCAGCAGTGACTGCATAAACGAATTCACCCAAAGTGTTAACAGCGATAGACGTGTATAGAATCGAGCCCCGAATTACCGATGTTATCATTACACCAATTAGCTGCAACCAATTTGTGAAAGCCACTTTGTGTATCTTGTGCAGTGTACTGAAATCGCTATTTTTAATATATCCTTATTTTTAATATATTTAAAAATTTAATATGCATTGTACACTCAATCTGTATCGTGTACCGAACCCAGAACACGTGATACTGACGAGAGATCATTCGATCAGCCGAACACACAAATTGCACCGACGCTCGAAATGTTGCATAATGCGTTCCAGCCGAAATCGCGAAATGTTTAAATAATTAATACACATTTTACACTCGATATGTACCTGTACGATATACCGAGCTCAGAACACGTGGTATCAGCGAAAGATTCCATCATTCGACCAACTGAACACACAAGTCGACACAAAATGTCTCGGTGCATCTCAGTCGAAATCACTATTAACAGCAGTATTCCAATTCAGGCTTCCTTGTTTGCGCATGCGCGTCAAAATCGGTATCAATATAAGTATCTAGTACGATCAAAAGGCATACCATTATTTGCCTGCAAATTATTCAAAAGATTTGCTAAAGATGTAACATACATATTTGTATATGTACACATATATATATTGTTGTGTATAAGATATTTTAATTCTGACTTCGTCCGACCAGAGGAACATTTCATTACTTACATAGGCTTTCTCGAAAATTTTTAACCCATCTTTTTAACCCATCTTAATATAATGATGATAATAATTTTGAGGGAGCAACATTGAATTTTTTGTGAAACGTACGTTGAGCGGCGATGATAGAATGACTGTTCACAAAAAACACACTTCGAGCGTAAACGCTCAGATCTCTGCGGACCACACATCCTGACATTAAAAGATACCAAGACCTCGAATCTACAAATTAAGCGTATATACAAATATATATCTCTTATTAGGGAGTGGCATGATTAAGAAAAGGAAAACTATCCGACTAGTTTTGAGACACCCTATACAAATACAAGCGTGTATGTTGTTACCTTACACAAAGCAAATTTTTGAATAATTTTATAGGGGCGAATAATGGTACATCTTTTTATTCATACTAGATACTGCATTGATACGATTCTTGATGCGCATGCGCGAAAAAGGAAGCCCCGATCAGAATACTGATTAATGATTCTGTCAACGTTTTACTTTTACCTGAACCTTTACCCTTAAGCCAGCGGCACACAATGCTTGTTTTTCTGCTGGATTGCTTGCGTTTTAATAAATTACTAGAAATTCTGCCTTTTATTTGGTACAATTTTATCGTGTGCCGCTAGCTTTATATTACAATTACATTGAGAATTTGTAATGTTGTAATCAATTTTTATATTTATATATTAATAAATTGATATCAAACATAAAGACTTTAGTATTAATATTTACAACAAGAATATAGTATTTGTTCAGTACATAATAATTACTCTGAAATAATAATTTCCTAGCGTCTATTCGCAAAGGAGCTCACAGAATCCGTCGGAAAAAAGGAGATTATAAAGAATTTCTTTTATTATTTCTTTTATAATCTATTCTTTTATTATTTTAATAAATCAAGAACAACTCTGTCAACTGTTCGCGTTTATTTAACTCAGCCAACTCGAATTATCAATCGACAGTTTAAGCTGAGAAAATGTTTGACTAATCAAAATAAAGTTATCATCTTTTTTTCATTTCTAATTAATTAATCAAATAAAAAGATTTGAAATAATAAATAAATATTAAGCATTTTTATCAATATTTGCAGTAGCAGAGTCAATATCATATCTTTCAACATAGACAATTTTTATTTATATTGCCTCTTACAGGAATTCAAAAGCTGCGAAAAAGATATTTTATCGTACTATGAGAAGCTTTCTCTATAGAGAACAGATACGTCACAGACCGGAAACACCATTGTCGAACTTGAGATAGCATTAATGAATTATCAGCCGATCGAACGCATTTATAAAGGCACAGTATTATCATATAATGGTTATAGAGCAGTCTTATTTACAACTGATGCTCTATTAGATCTTTCAGCAGCAGTCACAGAAATATTCATGGACGATACATTTTTGGTAAACAACATTCAGATTTAAATGAAAGGTAACAGAGATGAGCGAAGAATTCAAATGTAGATAAATAAAGAGAAAAATATTGAAATATACATTGAGGATATTCATCCTTTTGAACAGGTCGTTCCCAGAGTGTCTTCCTTCGTATAATTATACTCCATTTATATACTCCATTTATATACATTTATATACATGGATACGGTACGCTATGCATATAAGAATAAAAACGTTGTATATAAATTTATTAGTTTTTGCTCGCCTTATGAATGTTAATAAATGTTGTTATTATTTTGCTTTTTATCCATTAGGATATACCTGTTCTTTTTTTATTATTGAGATGCGCACGATGGATGTATACAATGCAATTTGGCGAAGGATGAAGGAGCTCCATCCGAATGCATTGCAAAGAATCCAGTCAATCATCAGTGATTATGAACATGCGACAATGACTGTTGCAAGAAAGATTTTTCCAGAAAGATTCAGCGTACAACTGGTTGTTGGTTTCATTTCAATCAGGTACGTAAAACAAAATTTAATATATAACTTTGTGTGCTTTCTTTTTTATAAAGTTTTTATTATTATTACACAATTCATCTGCATGTTAAGTATTAAGATTCAATATTATATATTAACTGTTCACAAAAAACGCTTCGTGCGTAAACGCTCGGATCTCTGCGGACCACACATCCTGACATTACAAGATACCAAAATCTGGAATCTACAAATTATATATGTATTTCGTCAGGGGGTGGCATAATTAAAAAAAAAGAAAACTATCCGACCAGTTTTGAGACACCTATACACAAATATACAAATATAAACGTTATGTTACCTTGCACATCTTTAGCAAATTTTTGAATAATTCGATAGGAGCGAATAACGGTACATCTTTTTGTTTATACTAGATACCGCACTGATACGAGTCTTGACGCGCATGCGCGAAAATGAAAGCCCCGATCGGATGTGAGTCGGGTTTTTCACGCATGCGCGACAGCGATTGCGCAGAAAAAATAGCGTTGCTGCATTATAGGTTGTAGCCGCCATGGCGGAATAATTTATTACATCTCAAGGTAAAACTTCATATATGCGATAGGCAACCGCTGCGGTGGCCAATCAGGAGCCAGGCGCAAATTCGGCTCCGGCAAGGAAGCGCTCCTGATTGGTCACCGCAGTATTTGCCGGAATTCACCGCATATATGGAGTCTAAGTCCCGATCTACAATAGGTGTAGTAAGCCTTAAGACTTAAAAAATTGACCAATCATAATCAATTATTCTCTTCAAATTCGAGGGTGATTGGTCAATTTCTTAAAGTTTAAGGCTTACTACATCTGTAGATCGAGGCTAAAGGCCATAGCACATAAAAAACCTAAGCAGCAAAATGTAAGCAGTAAGCAAATCAACAGTTTGGATTTGCTATTATTTACATTTTGTCTTAAATTTTTGACTGTGATTGACTGATTTATTTATTCTTTACTGTGATTGGTCAATTCGCTTACTACTTACGTTTTACTGCCTTAGGCCGGTTCTACAATTGAGGCTGCGGTCCACTTGGCGCTACGAATGCTTCGAAGCATTTTTTGATTGGTTAATTTGTAAAATTCTATCTTCTGATTGGTCAATCGAATGTTTCGAAGCATTCGTAGCGTCAAGTGGACCGCAGCCTGAGTCGTAAGTCATAGATCGCAAGAAATTAACCAATCATAATCGACTGTTCTTTTCACATTTGACTGTGATTGGTCAATTTCTTGCGACTTACGACTCTATTGTAGAACCGACGTTACGTTCTTGCACGTGCTATGAGCCTTTAGCTCACCGAAGGAGAGAAAAAGAGAAAGAGAGAGAGAGAGAGAGAGTCAAAACACGAGGATCGAGGATGCAGACTGTGGATACGTTCCAATATTCACTGCGAGTGCTCAAATCTATAGCGTACGTCACGTGCGCTATACATATTGAGTACTCGCAGTGAATATCGGAACGTAGCCTTTGTCGTTCGTCTCGTAGATCAGCAGGTGTAACGGGCAACGTTGCGGTGGTTGCCGAGGTAACGTCGCGTAAAATGAGACGGCATGTCCCATTCGGCGCGACTTCTTAGCGGGCTGCTCGTCTTCCTGCCGGCGATCGCGCTGTGCGCGGAGCCATACGAAATCGACTGTAATAACCTGCGAATGGGGCAGTACATCTGTCCCCATCCCAATTACGATTTCATAGACCCGAAGACGCAGCAACCTCGCGGCTGCACCAAGGAGAACAAGGCCAAAGGTAGGGACCCGAGCGACGGGATCAGGATCCCGGGGCTTCCCTAACCTCACTCTCACGTTCTGTCGCATCCCTACGTTTTCTCGGTATTTTACGCGTTTGTAAAACAAGACAAACGCTTATTTTCTTGCACTTTGGAAGAAGTAGTTGGAAGACGGTTAGAACAATTGTTTTGTTTTTGAATTCCTTCATTTATTAAGTTTTGCATTGCACTGTGAATATCGCCTCTTTTCATATATTCGGAAATAACGGTTCGATAATTAGTTAGAATTCCCAGAATTATAATTTTGACATAACTGAATGTTTCGTATTTTCGCTAGTGCTATGTCTAGCTGCCGAAGGCCTCATCTGCATAGAAACGAAGAATGACACGTTCAAGAAGGATATACCATGTAAATGGACGTAAGTGTAATTCTTGGATGTTTCAGACGAGTGCAATTAAGTTTATTGTAAGATTTTTTAGACATTCACGTAAGAATTGTTGCTTTTAGAAATGGATATTCCTTTGAGACGTCATTGCTGCTGTCGATATTTCTTGGTATGTTCGGAGCAGATCGATTTTACCTCGGATATCCCGCTCTGGGCTTGCTCAAGCTGAGCACCCTGGGATTCCTCTTCCTTGGCCAGTTCGCCGACGTGATTCTGATAGCCACGCAAATCGTAGGACCGGCGGACGGTTCGCACTACGTGATGCCATATTATGGTGCGGGAATCAACATCATAAGAAGCAACAATTTTACGTACAGAGTCCCACAATATGACTGCTGAGAAAAGAAACAGCGTACCCAAAGCATAAATGACGACTTTTCTAAAAAAATATATATAATTGTATAATAGCCTCTGTTTCTGTCGCGAGCAACGATGTATAAATCCTAGAGAATGGAGTCCTATTTCGTTATATATATATATATATATATATATATATTTCAATATAAATTAATTTCTATTCTATATTCTATTTTATAAGATAAGCTTAAATGTTAACTTGTAGATATTCATCTCTCAACGAAAAATATTGTACATAAAGATTTACTACTGATTTACAGAGTAATTTACACATTGCTGATATATTAATTAATAAACTTTGTTTTTGTTTCTAAAATTCCCTCCATTACTTGTTATGCTCTTTAGTTCACGATCAGGCGTTTCTCAGAACGCGAAATATCGTAATAATCATAATCTCCAATACCACAATTATGACTCAGTCGCGACCTTGAACGATTTATCGCGAAACTGTAAGCCGAATCTCATGACGTCGATGCACCGACGTAATTCGAATCGTGCGATCCCGCATTTGTTCCCAATCTCTCGTTCCTCTGATATCAACGCGAAAATAAGAAGCGTTCATTATTATTATTTCTGTTAATCCTCACTTTCGTGTGCGGAACTCGGCGTTTCGCGCACGAACATCTCGCGTTCTCGGAAATCCTGAGACGATGCCGATCGAATATGCATCACGTTGCCGTTTTGCGTTATGTACATATTAACCGGCACGTTTCCGATATGAAAATATATAAATCCGCACACCTTTCTCCACGGCGAGCTTTTCGAAGCTATCGTTTCACGAGAGTTGAAAAGACAGACGCGATTTATTAAATCTGGAAGACACAGCTTTGAGAGCTTCGCGTGATGACTTCAACTACGAAGATACTTCTTCTACTTTTACCACTCGTCATATTATTTATTACAACAATATATCATTCATCAGACAATTCTGGAGTAAGCAATCATCACGTGATGCGTATTTATACAATTAATTTTTAAGAATGGAATAAAGCTAGAATACACATTGCCAGAGAAATTTATAAATCTAAGGAGCATTATTGAAACATCGAAGTATATTAAAAGAAAATAAATTGCAATTAAATTCTATTTTACATATATTTATATATAATTTTTATATTTATATATTTTATTAGTATATTTTATACATTTTAATTTTTATATTTTTATATATTTTATTTTTCAAATAATGAAATAATTTTATAGCAATGTATCCGCTCTACCATTAATCTTTACATCGAGAAAATCACTTTTGCAGCACGCTGACAATACAGAAAAAAATGCTGTGGAACCGCAGATAATCCGACGTCGACGAGCAATTAAGCTCGCTACTATACATTATTGCAAGTTCAATCAGTACTACGATCAGGAGGAAGGACGTTGCCTGGGTGTGCCAGGAGGCGGCAAGGTGCTTCACATTGAAGGTAGACGATCGTGCGGCATCAACGTCTTGAAGCCGCATTGCAGAAGCTCTCTATATTATCACATCTGCAAGCGCGACAAGTCGATCCTGGCGCAATGCGCAAGCAGACAGATCTTCGACGATCGTCTGCAGCGATGCGTCTACTACGATTCGAGCAAATTAACTCCCAGTATTATTCTACCGGACGACTACATGTATTACAATCACGTCAGAATGCCAAGCTGCACGAGATCCGGCCGGTTCCCCGTGCCCGGCCACTGTTCCATGTTCTACACGTGCGACACGAACGGGCACCGACTCTTCCAAAGCGTCTTCAAGTGTCCACAAAACACGGGATATCAAACGGACAGAGGAATTTGCAATATTGTGTCAGATTGCGCGAACGATAACTCTGTGGACACCACAGTTTGTGTTCCGGATGCGCCGGCCGAGAATGTGGAGTCTCCAAGTCTCGAAGCTATGGGAGGAAACACAAAGGAAATATTCCAAGAGAGTAAAACCAGCGCGGATGATCCTATTGTAGAAAAGGAAAATGTAAATTACAAGACTTACAATGACACTACGATTACTACACCTATAATAGGCACATTGTCAAAGAATTATAACGATAACGGTGATACGGGCGTTTCGAGTAACAACGTGAGCTCGTCGAAAACAGTTAAAAAAAATTTAGTTTCTGATGGTATCGAAGTAATGGACAGTCAAACTTCGAATCCGTCTAAAACTGTGCAAAAAGCATTCGACAAAGAACGAAATGAGGAGGACGGATTGGCATCACTATTAGATTTGGGAGTTACATCGCCATCAACGATAGAACTTGATGACGCACCGTATTCCACTTCAATCAAACCCGAATATCGTACAAATGCCGATGTTAACAATAACATAACTGACCCTGCGCCGTTCTCTTCGGGCAACTATGTATTATCAAAATTAAATAAAGGAACACAGGATGTAACTACAGAACAATATAAAAATACCGAAGACAGCGTAGTGGCGGTACCGAATTTTAACACCAAAGCGATAGATTTGTCGGCACCTGTAAGTAATGTACCAGAGTTCCCTTCAATTAGCGACGTGCCATCGAATATAGATGAAAAAATGCAAGATATGGCTACAGAACAATATAAGAATAACGAAGACAGTGCAACGACGCCACTGAATTTTAATGCAGATTCGGTTAATTTGTACTCGACACCAACAATAAATAATGTACTAGAATCGTCTTTAATCAATGACGCGCCACCGAATATAGATGAAAAAATGCAAGAATCA
>JANQDE010000029.1:1459558-1507467 GCA_037157785.1 Cephalotes varians
TCTCCAATCAGCGATGCGCCACCGAATATAGATGAAGAAATGCAAAATGCAGCTACAGAACAATATAAAAACAATGAAGATAGTACATCGAATTTCAATACAGATTCGGTTGATCCAACAAGGAGTAGTATATCAGAATTTCCAATTAACTATACGCCATCGAAATTAAATGAAGAAATCCAGAATGTAACTACAGAAATGTACAGAATACATGACAGAGCAGTAACATTATCAAATTCCAGTACTGAAGTTGATCCAAATCTAACATCATCGTTAAATGATATTCCAGCAACCACAGATAGTCCGAGGAATGACGATTCTGATGTAGTATTTTCTTCGTCAACACCTGCGATCTTGCCGTCACAAGCTGTTGATCAACTTACCACGAAAGAATTATTCGAAGCTAATCCTTAGATAGATAATAGATAAATAGTAAACTTGCAGATGCCAGGATGAGTCTATGTCGGATGAAGTCGAAAATGTTTCTCCTTGATATTTGCTCGAGAATACTGATTTATATTTAACATCGATGATGAGATCTACTCCGATTCCGAAAGAAATTGCATCAACATTGCAATCAACATCTTCCATGCAAGAGAGAGAGAGAGAGAGATCCATCTATTTCAGACACAGATCTGGTAACATAAAATGATAAGGGTAGCACAGAAACATCTAATTTTTTTACAGAATCAAGTGCTCTAATTATCATTAAATATATATCTTGAATGGAGATTCAGAAATTATATTTTGATTAAACTATATATAAATATATTGTTGAAAAATATATATGTATATGTATAATGCAAATACTATAGATAAACTAATATATGTATGAATCGTAATTTGATTCCCATTTCTGAGGTAGCCATGAGTAATTTACATATAAATACATATAAATCCACTTTATATATCATCAAAATATAGAGAAAAAAATATTTTATAAAAGGAAAATATAGTAGTAAGTAACTCTCTTACCGCTTCACATTAATTGTTTGTACTAATGTATAATTTGTATATACTCTATTTTATTACTATTACATGTTCTCTTTTTCCTGCTCGTTAACAAGTGTGTAATATATTCCTTTCCGTTTAATCAATTCCGAATGCGTGCCCATCTAAGAAAAAAATATATATTATTTATATATTATGTACCTATAGAATATATAATATGTAAGAATACGATGTTAATTTTATCAATTAAAGCATACCTCTGCAATGACACCGCGTTGTAACACGACGATTACGTCAGCTCCTTTAATAGTACTCAACCTATGAGCGATTACAAGAACCGTTCTACCTCTTGTGACATTTTCAATCGCTTTTTGAACAATTCTCTCGCTTTCATAGTCCAACGCGCTAAACACGGACAAGTAGATAAACACCAAGACAATTCTTATATAGTTTTCTTGCTGTTCCTACCTTGTTGCTTCATCCAGAATTAAAATAGATGGTTGTTTTATCAAGGCTCTGGCGATAGCAATCCGTTGCTTTTGTCCACCAGAGAGCTGCGTGCCTCTTTCACCAACTTCGGTCGCGTAACTATTTGGAAACTTTGTTATGAATTCGTGCGCATTCGCTTCTTTAGCTGCCTCGATGACCTAAATTGATTAAATTATATAAAATATTTTATACAGCATTTATACACTCATATTGATTTCAACACTTTGTTTTTTTACCTCTTCATCTGTTGCGTCTTGTCTCCCATATCTAATGTTTTCCATGATGCTGGTAGCGAATAGAGTAGGCTCTTGATTTATATAGCCCAAAACGTTGCCTCTGAGATAACTTGAGTTAAGAGATCTGATATCTCGATTATCAATAGTAATGGAGCCTTCATCAACATCATAAAATCTGTATCGTTTTATGTATAAATTTTTAAATTTCAAGTTAAAATACATGTGATTGACTTCATCAACATCATAAAATTTGTATCATTTTACATATAAATTTTTAAATCTCAAAATACACGCGATTGTTGTGAATCGTACCTTTCCAATAATACAGCCACTGTTGATTTACCATTACCACTAGTACCGACAATAGCTACAGTTTTCCCAGCAGGAATATGTAAATTGAAATTTTTCAAAATAACATGATCACGTCTAGTAGGATAGCTGAAATTCACATCTTTGAAAACTATATTGCCCGCCAGAGATTTATCTGCGATTATGTCACCACCGGTCATCATTGGCGAAGGTGGCATATCTAGATACTAAAAAAAAAAAATCTAGTTTCACTTTCTCTCACTTACTCACTCTCTTCCTCTCTTTCTCTCTCTACCTTTTAGAAACAAAATTGCATAAACCAAGTTAATAAAATTACCTGGAAAATTCTGGCCCCTGCACTTTGTCCCCTGACAAAGGTTCCAAAAAGCACCGACAATTGGCCTAAAGACTTCTGTATAGTTTGTGTGGCCATTAAAAATGCCATAAGATTTCCCGGAGACAATTGCCCTGTGGAGAGTAACTGCCCACCGAAATATAGTGTGGAAAGTAAGATACCATTAAGCAGTAAATTTGTTCCTGCTTGAAAGAAGCTTATACCGAAACCTAATTGTTCATATAGATCAGACGAACGTTTAATCTCTTTGTAAAACATTTCCGCCTCTTTCTCCTCCGCAGCGAAAGCTCTCACCTGAAAAGAAGGAAGTGCAAGGTGTGATATTAAAATTTTTAGGATACTTTTTTAATTAATTATTTTTCTAAAGTACCGTTCGGATGTTTTGTATAGCTTCCTCGCATACGGCAGTAGATTTTGCGACTTGATTTTGCGCTTCCATCGACAGCTTGCGTAAACTTCTTCCCAGGAGAGTGCCGATAAAAATTATGGGAGGCAAACTGAATACCACTAGAGTGGTCAATTGCGGTGATATCACTATTACAGAGACGATACAACCAATAATTTGCGTGAAGCTTCTCAAACCTTGAGAAATGCAGATTTTAAAAGAACTTTTAAAATCTTGAATATCACTGGTCAATCGACTTACTATTTCACCAGAACGTGTTTTGTCAAAAAACGCTATGTCTTGCATAATAATGGACTTGAACAAATCCTGACGTAGGCTCACTGCAACTCTTTCACCGACATGTGAAAGAGTATAAATATATATGAAGGTAAAAAATGCCTAGAAATATCAAGATTTAGAGGGCAGAATTTTACAGAAGTATCAGAAAAAATAATGTAATTATTCTACATACTTGTGCAATGTACATGCGGGCCAAAACGAAAGCTGGTTGAGTAAGCTGCAAAATGACTTTTGCAGAATCATTTTTGGTCTGACATATCTCTGTTAGCACATTTATGACGCTTCCCACGCACTGTGGTATTCGTATATTTAACAATGCAACTACTAATGCGCTCTATAAGTATAGATTGCCAATATGTTATTTGCAACAATATCGATTACTTCTGCATATCCATAAATACTTACTGACAGTGCAAGTAATAAATACCAGATATGCGGATATAAATACTTCAAAAATTTTGTCCATTCGAAGGCCAATTCAGGATCATCTGGATCGACCGGACTGATGTCGCTCGTTCTTCTAGCTTCTTTACAAAGCACAATTTGATTACGTGATTTGAAAATACAAGCAGCAGTTACTCCAAGTCCGCCGAAGCCAAATTTCACAATGAACGAGGAGAGCTTCGGGTCGTTCACATTTCCTCTGGCACATCTTTGAGTAATTTTACTAAATTCACGCTTCGCTGCTCCCCATAAGTTCTGGCTCTTTCCTTGCAGAAGTGCGTTCTGCAAGGAATACCTGAAATTAAATAACAATTAATTTAACATAGTATCATCAATCATCAAAAGATAAGCTTGCTCATCATTATCTTAAGTAATTGAAATTCTAGAATGTAAAATTATATATATATTTTTACACTCGTTTTCTCTTTAGAGATTCATGTAGTATGATTAGACACAATGTAAAAATAATTCATAATTACCTTGAAATAATAGAGCCGTTATTGTGACAAGTGAATAACGCAGCACGTAACACAGACATTCTTATAATGCAATTTATGCTTATAATTCGTATTGTTAGATCAAACTGACGCCTATTAATTATACCGGCTTGTATCTCGCGTATATGTCGCGTTTAATAAATTCACGACAACGCATCACCATTAAATAATCACCGCAATAATTCTTGTGCAGACAATGAAATTTCTTTATTCAGCTGCTGAGGTTAGGCTAATGATTCTTGTGCAGACGATGGAATTTTTTTTACTCAACTGCTGAGAAGGTTAGGCTAATAATAATGTCGCAACCCTGGGCGCCGCCATGTTTGAGCGCGACCGTCGCGCGTTCCGTAAGCTTCCCACAGATGGCGCCCGATGTATCATTCAAGGCAGTTTGCTTCTCTGCGCGCATACTCGCGTAGCGCGAACTTGGTAAGCCGCGTAGAAGTGCGTTGAAATAACGGGTTTTATCCTCGACATTTTGTCCTCGACAGCGTTTCTCCAACGAGAAATCCCGGAGAAAGCGGCTCCTCGAGATTCGGCTGTGACAATGGCGCGTCTGAAGGAGACAGGACGGACCCGGGTTTGCGATGAACGCGGCTACTTCGCGGCTTGCAAGGTAAGATTCTCTTGTTTGCGGAAAAATATTATCGAGATACGATACGAAGAAAATAAAGTTAAGTGAATTCCGTGTCTCTCACCGAGATTATTATATTAAATCTTTAGATATTTTCCTGTCGATTGTACACAAAACTTAATAACAAAATGTATGCCTGATAAAATAGTATTATCCATTAAAATATCCGGAAAAAAATTTTTTATATAAGAATATATATAAATATATATATAAACATATATAAACATATATACTTGTATTATTATAAAATAATAGTATAATAATGAGCACAAAAAATAATTAAAAGAATAATTTTTGCATTGTTTACAAAAAATTGTTATACAAAAAGTCAAATTAAAAAAATTAAAAAAAATTGTTCATATATAATTATATATAATGATATATAATTATATAAGAATAATTTTTTCTTATTTCTTCAAACTTGACTTCTTGCAAAAGAAGCAATGCAAAAATTATTCTTTCAACTATGTTTTCTAATTTTTATTTTTATTTTTCTTGCATCAAGCAATAATTTTACAAAAAAAGAAGGATGAACATATATGGATATATTTTATATATAATTATATATATTTATATATATTTATATATGTTTATATATATTTATATATAAAAATTTTTTATATAAGAATATTCATAAATATATATGTTTATATATATTTATATATATTCTTATATAAAAAATTATTTACTGGGTAGAACGATGTGACGGAGAGACAAAATTATTGCAATTACGCGCATCGTTTACTGTAACAGATAAATAGATATAGAAACTGATAGACTCGAACATTTTCGAAAGATCTTCGTAGTCTGTCCGGCGGGGGAATGGGAGGAGGAAAGTTGTAATTTATCCGTCTGTAACTCGGCGCTCTTCTTTTTTTTTTTATTGCAACTCCTTCCGTCTGAAGTTTGCCACGTGGCTCGAGAACCGTTCTGGATGTCCTTCGCGAGAAAGTGGCGTGAAAAGCGCGGAAGAACGAACTTCGATCAGTAAGCTAATACACGGACGAAGAAATGCTCGAAAAATTGCGCCTCGGCGGCGGCGAGGGGTCCGCCAGCGAATGAATGGCGCGCGCCGAGCTTTAAAGCATCTAATCGCGCCCCGGCAAACTCTTTGAGCGACGAGTTAATGACGTGTATTTATGTATTCGCCGCGTTTAATTGCCCGTGCAGCTATTAGCGCTACCCCCCCGCGCCTTCCCCGGCGGCCTGAACGCCGCCACTCGCGATAGGGATAAGTATTTAAATACTCTTACGCGCACTTTTGCGCGACGCACCGCGTGGAATTCGCGTCCGATCGGGCGAGACGAAAGTGGCTGTGAAGAAATCCTCTGTATGCCTCCCGCTCGTTTGATCAGACGGATTGTTTCTGAAATTTGAAGCTGCGGGAGATTTTTATTTATCGAAGAGAAGACATTTTGCAAAACTAATTTTTTTTCGCTTCGAACAACTCGAAACAATCGTGTAATAATTGCGAAGTTGACATCAAATCTGCATTCAGTCACGAATATCATTGTTTTATTTTCTATATTAACTCTTTGAGCGAATGTATATTTATATAATTCTTGTCCCTCGAAATGGTATGCACGTATATTTTTACGTTTTCGTGTTATTTGCCGATATATATAAAACAATAAAACACGTATATATAAAACATTAAAATATTTTTATTTCTACTGTTAACAATAAGAACAGATTTTTATTTTTCTTGGAGATGTAATAAAAAATCATATCAAAGAGTCAACAGAAAAAACAAAATTTTACTTATGTCCGTTTCCACCAACGTAGATAAACTTTAATCTTTTGGTTCAACTTACTCTTCATCTTTTTTTAATTCTTACAGTTAGAAAAAAATTAAATTACATGATGCTCTTATTTCTCTTATTATTCGTCAAATGACGGGTCGTCAAATATAAGGATCATGTATATTTTTCTAAGCTTTTACGTTCTTTCCTTTTAGCAATTATAAAATTAATTATAGGCTGTAGAATTAATAAAAAATTATATATAGAACGTTTATACATTGAGAGAAAACGAAAAATATAGTTGACAACTATAGTTTTGACAACTTTGTAATTTAAGTGTCTGGCATTAGTTTTATAAGGTAACAAGAATTAAAGTAGTATTAAATACTATAAAAATATAGTAACGGTAACAATATATATCAACTATTAATTGATAGTGAAATAGCGACTCAACTATCATTACACAGTTATATAAACTTTATACAAATAAGACATAACTATTACATTTTTTTAATTTAGACAAATATTTTCTTAAAGTGAAACATAACTAATTAATTATTGTTGAGATGACTTGAAAAAAAACATTATTATTATGCGACTATTTTTCTGTAGTTTATTGAACAATTTATTATAAATGGTTTATATTACTATATTTTTCTTAATTCGTATTATTTATTTATTGTTGTTATTACAACTTTATAATACATAGTTGAGGCGCTATTTGTTCTCAAATTTCTAGTTGCTGGTACGACTTTTTTCTCTAATGTAAGTGTATATTTGACCGTTTTGTCTCTCGATGGGCTAATTTTACTCTGTGCGGCAAGAAAAAGGAACTTCTTGACAAAGCATATAATTACTATTGCTTCAATTATATTTGATATTATTTAGCAATACAACGTTAGCGCACTTCTTTATTCTAATTGCTTTTTATGCAGAGTTCACATTATACATTCCCGTAACTTTTGCGGCCATTTAAAGTTAACGAAATAGCATTATCATCAAGTTGAATATTAGATCGAAACTCTTTTTATTCATTTGGCTTTTTAGATATTGCCCTATAACGCGCGAGAGAGAACATTTCGTTGCGGCAAAATTGGTCCTCCGAACTTACATCGGAGATAATCTGCCTGTTACTTCTTATTTGATTTCTCACATTTTTTAAGTATGAAAAATCTAGTAAATTTTTACTAACAAGAAAGATTTTAAATCTCTCTGACATTTTATCTATTTTATTGCGAGAATAGAATATCTCGGATAATAAACAGAGAAATTGTCATCAAAATATGTAGATTCTTCTGCGAAAAGATCGGCTTGTGTTAAGAGTCAAAACAATTTAATTCCATGCGCCATTTCCGATCTCACTTTGTACAAATTGTTTGCCGCACTTGCGCGTGCTACGGAAGTCCGCGTTAGTTTTCTCCTTTCTCATAACTTATCTGCGAGTAGGGCGGCAAGTTGTTAGAGCGCGTGTTTTTCAAGAATGCTCTTTACGAATGCTGGAAGAATATCTTGCAAACGAGTTTGCGTCATCTGCGGCACTCAACGTGCTCCGAGAACTCCACATTAAACCCTTCCTCTCGGATCTACAAAAGCCATCGAGTCGAGGTCGCCCTTTTAACCCAGATTTGCGATCGTTCGCCTTATCGTCGCTTTAATTTCTAATCTACGATAATCCGGATTTTTTTTTTTAGATTCGGCGCACTAGCCATTAGAATGATGGGAGGAAAAGTTTTATTATACCTATGAAAAACTTTTTGTTTTTACTGAATGAATTTGATATTAATATGTGATGACGATGATAGATGAAATTTTTTATGTGATTTTTTCACACATCTGATGTTGTAGTATATACCATACAACATATATTATAATAATTATAAGGATTATGAAGTTTTAGATTCTTGATTTTCAAGATCTGCGAATTAAATATCGGAGAATGTTTATTATTAATATTATGATAAGAATTTAATTGAATTAAACAGACATGGCAAATAGAGGATATTTTAACAACACGTTTTAAAGACACATTAATGCGATATAGAAGATATTTGAGCGAACATAAGAATAAACATAAAACAATTAAAATGTATGCACGTATTTGACGTTAAGAAATACGACTAACGACTAAGCGTTGAACAGTTTTAAGTACAGTAAAGCTTTTATTCTCTTAAAGTTAAAGAATAACGCACTCCCAAGATTTAACCAGATCGGATATAAAGAAAACGCATGCTATTTTGCGTACATAAATATTTCGTAATAAAATATTTGGTGACACGTGTATAAAATTGGAACGTTTTCGCATAAGAATCCAATATCGCGACGGGCAGAGATTTTTCATAGGAAATCCGTTGGCTCGCCGAGAGTGAGGAAAGATAGCAAAAGAGAGAGAGAGAGAGAGAGAGAGAGAGAGAGAGAGAGAGAGAGAGAAAGGGAGAATTCAAGTATAAGCGTCGTAACTGCGACAGTTTGCTGCGCCGTGACGGCCGAAGAATGGACCAAATGAAGCCTTCTAAATTTCAACACCCTCTTCGTCGCGCGAGTCTTCCCATCTTCCCATCCCTATCCCCTTCCCACGAGCGGAGTCCGCGGAGTCGCGGCGGCGGATGCGAGAGAGCCTCGTCGTCCGTGAAACGCACGCGGTGCCGGCGTACGACGGGGTGGCGATGACGCAAAGTCAGCGCGGGCCAATGGACTCGGCTCTGGAAACAGCCGGAACGGTGCACGACTGCCGGCTCGCGATTGGGCGTGGCTCCAAGGGGGGCACCCTCTCAACTCTCCCCTGTCGGTGGGGTGGGGGAAATCCCCAAAGTGTGCCCCGGGGTGTAATATCATACCGCTAGGTGGATAAATAGACGTAGCGCGAAGCTACGTCGGCGCGCCGAGGGGTTAGAGACGAAGGGAGGCCGCGAATAGGAGGGAGATGACGGACGGAGGAAAGTAGGGGGAAGAGACGGAGGTTTCGGGGATATGCGAAACGTGTAGGGAGGATACGGTGAAGAAGGTGGAGGATGGGGAGGTCGCGGATGGTTGCTCGAGGCCAACCGGGGGGGAGAGGTGGGCTCCAGGTCTGGTTAGAAAATGGTCGCGTGGGACACTGAGGGGAGTGAGGAAAGGGGATGCGCACGAGATAAACGAGGAATCGGGCGACTGTGCACCGCGACGACGGCGAACTAGAACAAATAATGGTTGTAGTCAGCCTCAGCTTCCGAGAGGTATTTTCCAGTCGCATAAATCGCGCTCGGGCACGCTCGGCGGGGAATGTGGGCCCCTCGGAGGGCACGCTTGTGGCTCTTCGAGAAGCGCCGCTCACGTCAGGAGGGAAGCTGACCTACGACGAGATGAGAGATATTAGCGAATCAGTAGAACAATGCGGGGGAGAAGAGGGGGATGATATCAGAACTTAGACGAAGTTAAAATCCTGAAACAAATTTTTTTAGCTTTGCTGATATTTTTTTTTCTTAAAGGATTAAGACACGAATGGAAGTTTCCGAAGCGAAAAGACAGCTTTTGATCTCATTGCTGTTCTAGTTTTTTCGTCTTACTGCTTCTCAACTTACGAAGTTAATTATCAGGAGATCGCCATTCCAAAGAATTATTCTTCCACGCGAGAATGCAAATGTAATTTATTTCATACGTAGATTCGGATCGATAATTGCATCGCAAGAGATACCTATCGCGTGGCAAACTCCTGCGTCAAACTCCGACAGTCAAATTTAATTCCGCGTTGCGGATCGTCCGAAATTTCATCGATATTACTCAGCGGATCTTTCCACGTTCTTGCATCAGCAATCTTTGTACGTGCCGCGAGACTCGAATGCATTCACAAAAGCGGATATACGGATGTACTTTACGCGCGGTAATCCGAGAGTCTCCGGATCGACCGTTGTTTGGAACATACAGATATTTCGCTGAATCGCTGTAACTCTATTACAACGGAGTGAACGAAATGAATGAGTCTTTTTCTGCAAAGTGTCAGCCGCTCGTGGATCTAGTTACGCGTGTTTGTCGGTAACGAAAGGGAACACAACGGTATGAAATGCACGATTTAAACCTAAAAATTGTGGCTCTCCGAGAAACGTCGCTCACGTGAGGAGGGAAGCTGACTTACGACGAGATGAGGAATATTAGCGAAGAACGGTGCAAGGGAGGGGGATGATATTAGAACTTTGACGAAGTTAAAATCCTGAAAACAAAGTTTTTAGCTTCGCTGATATTTTTGTTTCTCTTAAATAAAGAATTAAGAACATGAATGGAAGTTCCCGAAATAAAAATGTAACATATTTTCGTCTATATATTTTGCAACTACACGAATTACATCCATTGAAATGCAGTAAGCTTCGTACTTTTAAAAAGTGACAAAACGTCGTTCATAATTGTTGTTCTCTCTCTCTCTCTCTGTTTAATAATTTCAAGGAGCCTTAATTTGTGTGAAAAAAATATACGAGATATAAGAGCGACAAGTAAGTAAAATCCAATTTTAATCGCGGTCCAAAATTTCACGCGCTATATCCGTTGTAAATATACTCGCGGCATTTTCGGCGCGCTACGTTTCGCATTCGCGGAAGTAAATAGCGACGCAAGAATCCGCTGGCG
Source organism: Cephalotes varians (assembly GCA_037157785.1). NCBI lineage: Eukaryota > Metazoa > Arthropoda > Insecta > Hymenoptera > Formicidae > Cephalotes > Cephalotes varians. Next base: position 1,470,494 of record JANQDE010000029.1, read on the forward strand.
TGTGGGAAACGATATCGGTAGATCTAGTGCGGGGAAAACGAGCTATCATCGAGAAAAGCTGGCGCGCCTGAAGCAGCTATCGTCTCGCATGCGATTTTGTAGAATGCTGAGCGCAGTGTGTAGCGGAACAGGATGTTGTCAGCTGAAATTAAATTTTCCTCCGAGAACGGCGGGTCGCTCGGCAACCTGATATTGTGAGCGTTTTAAGCTACGTACACATCTACAAGCGCTCGCGCGCCTACGATGCCGTCGCGAAATGTTTGCCAATGTTCGCTTTGTCGCAATCCCGAAACTGTCGTACCGAAAAAATAATAATTTGTCTTATCTTTAATCATTAACATTTTCGCATTAATCGATGTAAAGAACGCTATATTTAGCTTCGAAATTAGTGTTATAATTTATAATTATTTTAATTTACTGATTAGTTCTATTTCTTGTAGATTTAACTAGTTAATTTAACGTAAAGTAGGATAGAAATTCTCAGCAAAAAGATGTTATAAAATGTTTTTATACTGAAATATTTGTTGAATTTTATGTTAAATTCAAACGTACTCTTATAAATTATCTGTTGAAAATAATCTTGCGGAAAAATTACACGGAAAGAACGATTTTGCTGAGGGATTTCAAATTTTGCTGGATACAGATCTGAAAATAATTTTGTTGAAATCTTAAAAATGAGTGAGCTGCACAAAATTTTGATATTCTAACCCCTAGTTTGAGCGTTCTTCATAATTATTTTGATTGTTCAACAAAACAACTTACTTTTCTAATCTGTAGCTAAGATTTTAGATTTTTCAACAAAACTGTTCTTTTCGTGTTCACGTTATTGAAAAATTCTCTTATAAGTTTGCAAAATTTAAATTTTGCAGAAAATTCTTTGCCTACATTTTATATCTTTTTTTTTGCATTAATTTTTAGAAGAAATATTTATCTTAGTAAAGTACTTAAAAGTATTTCTTTAAATTAATTTCATTATTCTACAGTATAATATAAATATTCTTCATTTTCATCGCTACAATTGCCACAATTATAATTATTATTATTATTATATTATATTAATTATAATTATTATTACGTAAATAGCGTGGGATTACAAAAATAACGTGGGGCATCAAAATATCTACCTCCGATCCTGGTGAAAAAAAAGTCGCGACAATGGCGGGACACTCGGTTTTCTTGGACTTTCCCCGCTTGGTTACTCCTGGGGTAGCGGATAAATGGCTACCTCGTTTCCCGTGCACTCTTGAAGTTGATTGTATCAGGGGGCGGGAGGGAAAAGAACTGTTGAAAGAACGGACAAAGGAACGGGCAAAAGAAGTGCGGGAAACGAAGAACGGAGCAGATGACATCGCCTTCCACAACGCGACTATTCGACGTGTTTGCCGTACTCTGTTATTGCGAGTTATTATGAACTGCATCAAATTGATATTTTCCAATCAGCCGTTCGAATCTTACTTTGAAGGAATGCAGAAATTATCAAATGTTTAAACTGCTAAGAAAATATTTTTTTGCGATATTAAACACATTTTTGATCGATGATTTATTTATTGAAACAAGCTCTGAAAAAATTTAAACGATAAATGCATTTGATACAGTGTTCGCTCGATTTGATATTTTATTAATTTGTAAAATAATTTCTCTCTCTTCCATTATATATTAAAAAATCTTTTTTTACTTGGTGCGTAACTTTTTTTTATCCTGTTTGTCTTCAAATCATTCAATACCGTATATTAAACGTATGAAGCTCACTTTTTATCTATATTCATAATGCAAACACAGAATTGTCACGCTACAGTAAGCTTCAAACTATCGTTAACTTTTCCCATTTTATTACGCTATACATCAATCATAAAAATCATGAAAATTATATCAATTTGGATCTATTTTAATCTAAAAGCTCTCATTCATTTTCATGTCCAAACAACAATATAATATTAAAGTAAAATTATTCATATACATTTGACGCTGAATAAGTTTGAGTCTCAGCTCGAGGTGACATTGTGCGTAACCTTTTTGAACAAAGTAAATAAAATACGACATCAAATGGCTAGTGCTAAATATGGATTATGAATACGGATGAAAAATATCGAATCCGTAATTTGCCGAGGCGGCAGATCGGACAAATAGTCCTTGGATATTTATGAATTATTCTCGATTCGATGATGCGGCATTGTCATCGCGTGCGGTGGCTTATGAGCTCGACTAGCTTCCTTGATACCTGGGGATCACTTCGAAATAAATGATTCTCGGCGCTTTGTGCGACCAACATCACCATTAACGACCCTCTCGTCTCCGGCGAGTAGTCGTAGTACGCGGTGACGGGGGTTGATCGCTATAAATTACGACCGGGCATTAGATCGTAAAACTGTGGGGCGCGACGGTCGATTTGTTTGCGGGATCGTCGTGCATCACCGAGGGATCGGGCCCGATTCGGTGGCCGCATTGCCATTTCCATCGGGATCGCAATTATTGCCTCGGAGAACGGTTATTAGAAGTAAATAGTTCCATGCGGCCGGGTAATAGAAGCGACTGTGTCTATCGGTTCCTATTGAATCGCCAATCGATAACGGCAATAACGAACTATTTTCCAAACTCGTGTGGAGTACTGTAATGTCAAATATCTTATTCAATAACTTTTGGCAAATGAAAAATGCTGGGAAAAATTACGTTAATTCATATTAATTAAGCGTTATTGTTTTCGACTATTATATTTATTTTATATTGCTTGTATAACAAATAAAAAAATTGATACAAATTTATTAAACTTAAATCAATTTTAATCGTTGAAATCACGCTTGCCGTTTGACAAAATTTTAATATTGAAAGTTGATAAAAAAATTACGCAATAAATAATACACATAACAAATTATTAATATTGACTCTCTCTCTCTCTCTCTCTCTCTCTCTCTCTCTCTATATATATATATATATATATATATATATATATATATATATATATATATATATATATATATATATATATGCTATTTATGGACGAAAAATTAATTATATGTTAAAGTATTATGTAAACGATGAACGTGCTAATTATCATAAACATTATTGATTATCGTAATATATGAAAAAATGATAAATGCTATTTAAAAAGAAAGTCAAAACGATTTTAAAGGCATATTTTGATGAGGGCTGAGATAAGGGTTGCCGTGAAAGTGCGTGCGTCAGAATACATTATGAAAAGTAATAAAACGATTCCGCATGTTGCAGCACGTGACAGGTCCCATACATACAGGAGAAAGTGTCTCTCTCTTTTTCTCTATGAACGAACGATAATCTGTCGCGGTAAACGCATCTGTTGTCGCGAGCAGGTGCGGCGTTTCAATTCGCGCCGAAAGTGGATTAAGGGCCGGCCCGCGTTTTTGTTGGGTCACGTGCGCCAGTCAAAATAAATCTGTTCTTGTAATCGGATTTACGGGCCGTGGCCGATAAACTACCGGGCCGGTTATGAACTTTAAACAGCCGGTCGCGCGCGGCCGTCGACGCATCATAGTTTCGCCGCATAATTTCGTTTGCAACCGTAACCGCGTGTCCGCTTTTCGGTTGGCTTTAACACGTTCGCCACATCGTGCACCATCGATGATACGCCCATACTTTTCGTACTAATACACGACGGCCGCACGATGAGCGTATTTGATTGTTGTGTATTACCAAAATGTATCTCATTTATTTTTGTATAAATGATATCCTTTAATATAAATGATATCCTTATTTAGCCTTTCGTAAGGATAAAGTACAGTTTTTTCCATATTTAAAGTTTTCCATGTAAAAATATATATGTAGAAGATTTCTAAATGCGAATAACGATTTAGTATGTTAATTATTTGTCTTCGAAAACGAACAACAATATCTCTTGCAGCAACACATTTAAATTAGCCACATGATACATTTCTTTTATACGATTTTGCTGAAAGATCTAAAATTTTAGCTGGATACAGATCAGAAAGGTAATTTTGTTGAACTATCAAAATAATCATGTAGAACGCTCAAAGTTGCTAGAATATCAAAATTTTTTGGAGCAGTGCTCATTATTTTTGAGGTTCCAACAAAATTATTTTGATGATCCAACAAATTTATTTTCAGATCATTTGTAGCCAACAAAATTTTAAATACCTCAGCAAAATCGTTCTCTCCGTATATATTTTTCTACATTTAAATTAGGTACATTCAAAACTCTAGTGTAGATTTTAAGCAAAATATTCCAGAATCTCTTGTCAAACGTTTAAGATACGTTTTTTATTATTTTTCATTATTATATTTTAATACTATTAATTATTCCAATACACACATACACATTATCTCGATAACATTCAGAGAATGCATCTGCTTTCAATCCGTTTCCGCACACTCGAAATAACGATCCGTCACATTTTCATTCGTCAAGCATTGGGCAGCGTATACGGAAGTTTATAAAAATGTTATGAGGAGTTTAATTGGCCGACGTTTAATTACTTCGGCTACCGGCGCCGTCGAAGACGGCACGGGGTAGCAATGGGGTGGCCGGACTAATTGCGAAGTTTTCTACTTCGATTTTCCGGCAGGCTGCACGCTGCCGCGCCATTTCCCGGCTGCCGGTTGTTCGAATTAAACGCGAATGCAGTTTTAAACTGGGGAAGAGCGCCCCGGGGAACACCAAGTATTTTATACGGGATTAAACGCGACAAGCGCGTACGGTAAAAAGCGGCCAAAGAAATCAATAAACTCGCGTTATACGCGCGTTCCGTGCCGCTATTTTATTTTTCCGCTCTTCTCGCGCGACCATAATCGCGATAAAATAATCACCAAGCGAACATTCCGTCTCGCAGTCGGCGAGTCAACGAACGGAATAATAATATGGAAAGTTATTTATGTATGTGCGTTATCGCTAAAAAGAAGATGAAAATGACGTTACTGCATGCATCCTAAATTTATCTGTCTATATGTGTATTTATCTCGCATCTCATATCACTAGTAGACTCGTGAGAAATAATGTTCTCTCTTATACTGATTTATATTTGATCTATATTGTTCTAAAATTGTTATAGGTCTAAAAGAAGGAGCTAGTAAAATAAAATAAAATAGTGAAATAAAAGTAAAAATAATATAATTTGATAAACTACGTTTGTCTCTCAATTAGCAACATAGTGATTGCAGATAATTTTATCAGATTATAAAACTTAAAAATTAAATTCTCTGTTTTTTTTTTTTTTAATTTACTCTTCGTAATTTTTATTATTTCCAGCGTTTTCAATATCAAATATTTAATCAATCTTCTCTATAAAATCACAATATATTCTTTATTATTAACATCGCGCACGCAAATGTCTCGAAGATCGTAATGCGCGACGGTTTGAGTTTTCTCAGGCCAGAAAAAAATCGTCTTCGATGTAAAACATCGCTGTTTGTAAACGATCGTAGCCCGATTGTAATAACGGTTGGCTGGCTCGCGTAACTCGCTCGCTGCTGCGATTGTCGTTCGAATGCGGTGCGTTTGGCTCGCATTGACCGAGAACGCGAGTGCACGTCGAGCACATCGCGGCTGATCGCTCACTCGATAAGCATTCGATGTATGCCCAACGTAGCAGACATCGGATGGCATGCCGGTCTAACGGAAATAAGCTCGAATGTCGAAATCTGCTCTACGGTCGCTTGTGACATTCATCGGCGTCCTCTCGTCGCGCCGTCGGCGAACGCGCCATCGCGGTTTCGCGAATCAATCGACGGACCTTTTGACCGCATAAACAACTTTATTCTGCGGTAAAGCCTTTTCAAAAGCTTTTTCCACAAGGCGGACAATTATTTTATATAACTTTAACCAATATTTTAATGAGTATTGCACACTAGATACGGGATCGATCTTGTTTAATAATTTATGCTAAATGCTGTAAACGTTCTTATGTAATCTTCAGCAAATTGGACGAACACCCTTTAAAAAATTGCAAACCACCGACTGATGATTTTTTTTTTTAATATACTTTTTATTATCACGTCACTTATATGAAAATATATTTTTTAGTATCACCCCGACTTTGAAAATTATTTCTGTAAAATCTATGTGAAATTACGCGTATAGTTTTACAAGGATTTTTGACATAGATTAAATTAATGTTTGACATATCTGATGTTTTTCCGAAAATTTCTCTCGTGCCGTATTGAAATGTGCGATCGATAATCGTCGAATAATGGTCACTGAAAAATCCGGTAAGAGACGAAGCGACGCGATTTCGTCAATGCAAACAGATTGTGTGCAATTTAATAAAAAAAACGCTCGCACGAATCTCTTGCACATAATATCCGACATGATATATTTGTAATTTAATGATATATATTTTTTAATTTAACGTGGCTGTCGAACGCGGCGCGGCTTTTGTGCGTCCCGCGCGTATTTGCAATGTATATTTGTTAATTTAATGCAAACAATTTATCACGGAGTTAAGCAATAATTTTTCACAATTTTAGCGCGGATAATCGAGCATGCTCCACGCAGATGTATACGCGCAAATTTTAATCATTTGAAAGCCGTGAATGAATTTCACGTCGAATTTAATTCGGCCATAAATTTTTTTTCTTCGAAGAAGAATAATGAAGTGAAATGCTGATAGACATATTTAATTAATATAATTTGAAACGATAGGGTTGAATAAGAAGAACAATAAAAATAAAATAGGATAATTTCCGTTGCGTAAAAAAAATGCAACAAACTCTTTTCTTTTATATGCTATAATAAGAAAATGATGTATAATCTTTTCACGTTTCTTATAGTTTAAACTATATCAGTATTGAAATTCTTCATAATTATCGATTATCTCGTAGATCAATTTCAAAAGCCACGTGAAAAGCCGGGGGAAAAATCTCTTCGGCTTTTCGGGGACGGGGACGGAAAATATTACGATTAAAGCCGCTCGAATTAGCGCGGAAGGGGGTAGGGGCGCGTGGGGCAATAGAATAATCATGCGAGACGTTAACCTGTTAGGCATTAGTGGCGCATGATAGGCACGCTGCGGGTGGCGTCGCGTCGGGATGAAACGAGAGTGGCTGCGGGAATACAGACGAAATAGATTGAGAGAGAGAGGGAGGGAGGGAGAGAGAAAGATGGAGAACGAGAGTTTCATTCTCTTTCTCCCTCTCTCTCTCTCTCGTCAGGGAGTAAAACAATTACGGCTCCGCGTCGACGTACACTCGACCGAGCACCCCTCGTATCGTGTTCAGCAGCCCCGCACACTGTAGGGGTGTTCTTCGGCCTTTGGCGACGCGCACGAATCACCGCTGCGAGCCCGCTTGACGCGCATTCACCGAAACCTCGTCGAAAATCTCAGCGTACGCTATTCCGCTAGAATTACAGGTATTGAAACCAGTATAAAGACCACTTTAAACGATATACAATTCGAAATGGCGTTCCACGCACGAGCGAAGAGCTTATCCTTCCCCAAATCGTCTTAAATCTGAAATAGAAATTAAGATTTCCCGATAAATAAAAACAATTAAAAGAACTTTGGCTAATGGGAATCAACGCTGAAGGTGGGGCGCATGAATAAAAACTTATAAATTTCAATAGTGTATTACAGTTTTCATATGTAGGAACGTTTCGGCTTTTTAGCCATCTTCAACTCATACAAATGAAAATAGTCAATGAATTAGCATAGAATTAAGCTATGATTAGAGTCAATCTCTCCAATCGTCAATGCCCAAATTAAATCTGATATCCCATGTTCACAGTCTTAAATCTGTATTTACAAAAAAAAAATAGAGATCTCTTATAAATTTATGAAAGCACGTGCAGTTTTCATGAATTTAATATTATTTTTGGAAATAAGCTCTTCAACATTATTTGTCAGAATTGTGAATAGTAAGGAGAATCTGAATTTTTTTAGCGTATAATATTTATAAAATTAAAGAAGAAACACACAGTCAAGTGTGTATCTTCCAAATTAAAAGCAAATTAAGTTTCCCAATGGAGATAGATATTTTTTTCGAATCTATTCAAGTAATTATTTATTTAAGTATATGCGAAGTTGTAAATTTAAACAGAAAGTTTTTTGTGCACGAACGAGAAGTTCTCAGTTAATTTTCTCCGAGAAAATTTTCGCAACTTCTTCGATGCTACGAACTCGTTCGGGATGACAAGCCTATTAAGATGCCGCGACGTTCTGCCGGAGTTTCTAAATAAGAAGAACGTCGCGCATTTCCGACGATGACAACGAAGAATTAAACCCCGCGGCCCGCGGGCTGTGTAACTCGGCCGAATTATTACTTCGGGACTGAGAAGTTTAAATCGTCCCGACATGGTCCGTCCTCGCCCGCGGGGAGGAGACACGTGGTCTCCCCCGGCTCGATCACCGACAAATTTAAATCTCGCTAAGCCCGGCCATTAGTACGAAGCGCAAACAGCAAACAGTGCATTAAACTGCTGCGTCTGTATGCGCGCGTCCTTAAACGCGAAGCCAAGTGTCTGTTCCCACGGGGATTTCGCGACCGACCTTACGCACCGCGTGCGTAGATCCGTTCGTTGCGTCGCTCCGCCTGTTTACGCGCGCTCATCCAGACGCGTCCGTACGAGCGAGGGCTGCTCGCTCGGACGTGACATCGCGCGGACCGCACCTCGCAATGGTTATTTCGCTGGTAAAATTAAATTTGTAAATACGCGGTCACGTATCGGTCCCGTGGCCAGAATCCGCTAAACTGTAGAAACCGGAATTCAAACCATCGTTTCCAAACTAAACCGTATTTAATCGCAACTAAAATATATTTAAGTCGGAAAAATCAAGTCCTGCTAATTATTCGTTAGAATCGGCAATTTTCTCGTCGGAGAAATATTTCGATTTCGCACGAATTCGGGGCAAGCATTGCGTTTCAATCGTTTTATTAATAATAGACTTTCTAAAGGATAAAAGAGAGAATATCGAACGTCTTTCGTTCGTTCTGTATCTCCGACCACGTATTTACGTCGGTATTTGATATATTCGTATACTTTCATTCCACTTGCGGAAACGACTTCGATATCGGCGCAAAAGCGGCCAAAAGTTTTGAGACACATGCCTGAACTTTCCCAAGGAAGCTATGCATTATAAATATCGTGCTCCTTTTCAGCACTCCGTTTCATCTTGTGCCGACGAATCTTTTCCAATCTCCTCAAAGAAAATTATTCTTTCCTTTCTCTTTAGCTTTTCCCTGCTAAAATAAATGTGTGCAATTTTTCTACGATACATGATTTCAATTAAAATATATTAATAAAGATTTGATGAATGATTTTTTGATACTTAAACGCCTCTTGACATTTTTATTAAAAGAATAGATTTTAATTTTTTTAAAGAATCCATTATTTTGTGTGTGTGACAGAGCAATAGTTTTATAAAAAGAGATAATGCGGGTAAAAATGTTAAAGTTTTTATTTTTTTGCGGAAAGTATATCGTGCAGCTGAGGACGTTTCTAAGAAATAGATTTAAAACGATTTCGAAATAAACTTGTTAATGTGAAAGGGCAACACGTTAAAGCATAATTAAAATTAATCGGATAGAGGAAAAACGCGCAAGGAGATTAAGCGGAGCCGCGCTTGAACAAAATTTCTCGGCTCTCTGTCGCCGCAGCAACGAAGAAGCCGCCGGGAAGAAATCAATGCCGAAGGATAACACGCGTCCTTGCTCAGGGACGAGCAGTCTCCGGCTGCTGCTCTCGAGACCTCGACCAAGCGAAAACTTTGTCCAAGAATCTAATATCATCCTTGCACACATTCTCAGAATTCCATAGCACGCCAGAACTGTACGGTACACGATGTCCTCCTTATGTTAGGAGAGTGTGATAGGATTTCACCCTTAATCGCCTCGAGATCCTTGTAATTTCGGACAAACGTTTACGGTACTCATTCAAATTCATGTCGTACTCAAATATGCCTTAATTTCTGTTGCGACATGCTTTTAAGAAATAGATATTTCATGGTTTCGAAGTTTTTGCGAAGTTGTTTTAAATTGTTAATTTGAGTACATAGTCTCATTACAGAAAAACGCAAATTACAAAAATTATTGAAAACAAATATGCTCTGTCTTTTGCATTTATTATTTTTTTGTCTTTTTTTTCTTCAAAAGTTTCAATTTTATTTATATATTTCTTACATCTCGTACATTAGCAATTCTGTTATCGATATCCAAAGGCAAGTCGTGCAATTAAAGTTATCTATTTGATGTCTTCAAACGAGTACTTTCGGAATCAGTATTTCAAAGAATATCTCTTGTAATTTCGATAGCATTATCGCTGGAAAAATCATCCTTCCTTAGACGCAAGATTTTCGCCACGTATTTGCGCTGAAACTCCTAAAGCGTAAGAACCTAATACGATTCACGAGACGTACGCGTGCATGCTCGCACTCACGCACTCGTGATATATAGGGGGCACACATCCCGTGCCCGCACATTCCAAGAATACACGGTTCCCGCGACTTCCGCGCGGACGGCCAACGCGGTGGAGAGATCGCGCAGGAGGGAAGAGGATTCGCGGACGGGCAGAGAGAGGGAGAGGACAAGGACGAGCAGGACGAGGGAGAGGAGTGGAGAGAGGGGTGGAAGAGAGAGAGAGAGAGAGAGAGAGACTCGCAGGAACGGCGGGGAAGGGCGGGTTGCTATCTTAGCCACCACAAAGCAGTGATAACATTTTCCCTCCCGGACAGAAGCCTAGCCACCCTTCTCGTCGCTCCCAGGTCGATATCCGGATAACGCCGGTTGCCCCGGGCAACCGGAAGGCCACGCCCGCGCCTCTGAAACATGGCTGCCGTCGCCGTAGCTTCCGGTGGTCGTGGAAGGGTGAGCGGAGTGCTCACCCGGTTCCTCGTTCTGCGAAGGTGGCGAGAAGGGTAGACGGAGGAAGCGGAGGAGGACGCGAACGGATAAAACACGAGAGGCTCGAATTATCATAATATTGGTCATTGCCTGCTGCTTCTCTCTCCCACTCTCGCTCTATCTCTCTTTCTCTCTCTTTCTCTCTCTTTCTCCAGGAAGCCAGAAAGCGAAGTAGCTGACTATCAGATCTCTCCCTTGTATGTACACCCGTCCCGGCGACTTATTACCTCTCCACACCACGCCACACCACGCCGTTGAAGCATCATCTTACGCGTGTACGTGTGTCCGTAGCTAATGCTCTCTTCGCTTCACAGCCACCCTCGACAACGAAGAAGACTTTCCATCGTTTCCCTTTAGCGCTAAGTTTCCGCGGTAAAACCGAGCACTGTCGATCGCGTGCGTTTCTTTGGTCTCGTCGTTTCGCTAACCCTTTGATAGCTCAATGACGTTGAATTTGAGTTTCTATGCAGAGAGCCCGCGCGTCTTTTCGATTAATAAGCATATTATATTTAATAATTAATATTTTTCAGATAAGAATAATAGTAAATACATTAATAATTTAATTTGATCGTTACTAATCAACATCTAAGGTTTTAATTTACTTGCGGTATTTCGTGCTGCACAACATAATATGATTTTAGGTTCACATAATGCTATCGGTTTCTAAGTCGTCAACATCTCTACGTGTCTAAGATGTTTACTACCGATCTTATAGGTCCCGTTATTTTGCAATTAGTCAAAGTAAAGCAATAAGAGATGGCTTCCTCCCTCGAAGATCGTTGTTAAGGTTTCTTTTTGACATTTTTGAGTAAAATAATTTGCAATGAGACGACACGCCAATAGAAATTCGAATCTTCCATTGATACTAAGAAAAGGAGGGGAAAGGGGGGGGATAAGAATTGGTGCATCCAGGTCGAAAATATTTCCGTGTTTCACGGATACGCTCGATGGATCAGAGGGTCTTCTCTCTTTCTCTCCTCACATAATGAACCTCGTTCCCATCGCTTCTAATTGTCAACCACCGGCACGTTATTTACCCCCTGAGCGAGGAGAGTTATGAAAGGGGGTCGACGCGAGACTCACCTCCTCCTTCTCCATTCCCCCGTAAGTACGGGCCGGCACACGCCTTTGGCACGGGCGCCGCGCTTGTATCCGTGGTGACAATGCAAACCGAAACAAACACTTAGCGGCACGTGAGCGGCACGTGGCCGACAGGATATATTGCATTCCGAATGCACACACACTTGACGGACGATTAAAGGGGTGTTGCACGCGCGAAGAACCACGATCATGACAACGATACGCTCCTCTCTCCTTCTCTCTCGTTTTTTTCGTCGATTACTTGTCATGTGCATTGCACGTCCAGATTGCAACGTATCCATCAACTACGTCTTTTACGTCTAAACGAAGATAAGCAGGACGTCCATAGGATTCACATCGGAAATCTTGTTACCAAGCTTAGCTATGTTTGAAGAAAATGCACGATTAAAATTATATTGTAATTGAGAGGAAATATATAATGAAAAATCGACTTTATATCTTTAATCTACGATAAAAATTAATCTTTTTTTGAAAAATCCATTCAATCTATCTAATTTGTATTCACAATATATTGTTGTTTGAATTATATAATCTTATTCAAATTTTTTAAGAGCGCGTGTTTTTAGTAGTTTCTGATTATACAGATAGTGATTCCATTTTAATTAGAGGCTTGACAATGTAAACGCTAAGAACTCAATCGTCGGAATTACACAACGAATGCGATAACGTTGCAGTAACTGTCATAAATCATCCCGCCTAAGATTGTTATTTGATAAATTGCGCTAAGTCGAACTTTTCCAGCTTTTAAATTATTGATAAATGTTTATCTACGTTTTAGTAGTCTATCTATCTATCCTATAAATTCTCTTTTTCTCCTCGACCCTGGACTCCTCGACTCTTATCGCATGCGCAATTATTTTATCGCGTTGCGATATAGCGTTTACCTAAGTGCAACGTGTTTGAGATAATGCAATAATAGTTGCTTTTGTAAACTGTAGTTTCATCATTGTTATTCGGAGCACGTGTAAGTCTTACGTACACGTGTCATAAATTTTTGCGATTTAACGTAAGTTTCATAATATTCGTAAATCTAATGATTTCATAATGAAGTTTGCAATCTGCGAACTTTATTATGAAATCTCGCTCGTAATATTCATAAAGTTAATGATGCCATAAAGTTTGCAATTTACCAGTTTTGCATCACAGAATTATTGTTTGATCAATCTTTCTTTTTATTTAAAAATAAAAAATTAATATAATATAACGCCTGCCTGTATTAATCGACTGTTGAATATATGAAAAAAAGATTATGCGATGAAAAAAGAAGTTGTCTCCCCCTTTCCCCCGATAAATTTTTGACAGTGATCTCATCATATGACAAACGCAGTATCAATCCAAAGTCCTGTAAAGTATTGCGACTTTGATTTTGTTCCCGTATTGAAATTGCGATCAAGCATGATACACGTTAGAAAGATACGAGAGATAATTTGTTTTATCGCTTTCGCTTATCACTTAATTGAGCTAATCGCAAAACGGTGCTTTTCCGCGTAGCGCTGATTTTTACAAGGCTGTCATAATAGCGCATAAAGCATTAATCATGCTACGTTAAACAGAAGATAAATTAGAATTGACTCAGCTGCATTTGTACTCAAAAGGCACGATGCACTATTTTTCGCACACGCAAGAGCGCGTGCATCGTGCGCAAGACGCTAATAGTCTTTTGTAAACCGCATAATTGCAACCGCGTCGTAAATTTTCCTCTCTCTGCGTGGAGAATTAGGAGAGCAAAGCAAACGTAGGAAGAGAAACGGAATGACAAGGAGGGATAACGGAGGTACGGAGCGGAGGTAGCGCGTTTTAAGCGCGATGCTCCAAGTGCCGCGGGTTGCGGCGGCAGCGGCGGCGACGGCCGTTATCTTCGTCACGATCGAGGAATGTAATATCGTCACCCCAAGCGACAAGAGTTGCCTTCGTATCGCCGTTTAGAATACCGTCGTCGTGTGCGGGGACACGGGGACGGGGATTAAACTGCAATGAAAATCCACTCATTCTGTGCTCCACCGTCGCCGCCCTCTTCTCTTTTTCGCTTCGCATTGCCAGCGCCGGGAGAAGTAAACAAGATATTGCTTTGAACACCCTCCTCGTCTCTCGCTTCTGCTTTACCGTTTTACCATCGACTTCTCTCGCGTCTCTCCCGTTATCGCCTTATCTCGCGCGCACGACGTCCTTTCCTGACAGGAGCAGGGACGAAGAGAATTGCTCACTCTCGGCCGCTCGATGGATACATTCGGTGCATTTAGACAACTTTTTGCCCTTTAATTATCTAGCAAGACTTAAATCGTATTTTTGATGGTATTATCAACGAAGACTAAATTGAGACAGATTGAGAGCCTAATAGGGAAGATGACAACATTCGCGTTTATATTTAACGATACTTTATTGTTTTTATCGTTACATGTTATTATAAATCTATCATTTTGACACATACAATATTTACTAAGATCTACTGACGATTCTTTTTAACGATAGGATGTGTGTAGCCTATAACTAAACATGTATCTCGATTTCGCTGCTTTACTCTTAGCGGAGGAACAAAGTGAAGTACCGCGGCGTGCGTTTCATAACGATTGAAAAATATACGAGATTAGTAAAATATATCGTATATCACCATTGCAATTCGCTAAACACTCGCTCGTTACAAGATTTTCACATTTTGAATACGCTGGCCATTGCAATGTAACAATAGACTTGCTTATTTTTATACTAAAATAATTTGGATACTGCAGATTCCAATTTCGAACATAAATTACACATATTAGTTTGAATTTTCAAAATTATTGTTTAAGCGCGTCATGTATTTTTAATTAAATGTCACATAACATCACTTCTCACTAGCATCGAATTAATGTACTAATTGGTCATGCATTTCAACAGTGCTTGGCTTTCTGTTTCTATTGTAACTTTTTGCAAAATATAATTTATATACAATTTTGACTTTCCGAAATTTTGAGAACACTTAAGCGATATCCTTAATTGATGTGTACAATTAATTGATATTGATTGATTGATTGATTGATTCTTTTGAAAAATTAAATTTAGCAATACGCAATACGTTTTTAAAATATTTAAACCATATTTGTTTTTTTTAGATAGAAACTTGTTGATTAAAAGTTGCACACAAGATTGCTCCTTCGTCAGATACAATGCAAAATGTAACGAGTTAAAAGCGTCATTAGGGATCGTCATTATTTTCAAAGCGGCCACTTTATCGCGCGAAACGCAAAACGTACCTTAGTCGTAAAATGCCATATAGGTATTCACAATTACGTACGGAACCGCGCTACGGATTCGCTGTATGTACACCAAACGTCTACTTGACCGCTTACGGCTAAATGGACAGGGCGGGGGGCGGCTTTACATTAAATCTACCGAAGAAAGATTCTCCCCACTATAACAGAGTGCTTCGCATATATTTGTCCGGGACTCGTATTTACAATGCCGATATTAATCGACCATACGGAAGCGGCCTTAGTTCGATAGATCCAAGCAACAAAAGTGAAATCAAGGGGAACGCGGAGCAACTTATCCGCACAATGAACTTTGTTTCACAAAAACTCGTTCGACGAGTGGAAGTATATTATAGTTCCACTTCTCCGGTTGTTGGTGTTGACGAAATTCATAATAATTAACCAAAGAAAGTATCATCTTCAAAGAAAAAAAATATATATGTATATATGATAGTGCATTTTCCTGACGATTGTTATCTATTCTAAAAAAATTTCCAATTATAATAAAGCGATTACTTTATAGCGATGATAACAGAAAATTTCAATCTTTTGACAAACAAATTTTTTATAAAAAACAATTCGCGAAAAATTTATGAACGAAAAAAGATTCACAAGTTTGAAGTATAATTTTATGTTAGCAGTGAATTAATATAATTGTAATTTACTTCCACTAGTCATTTTAAAAAGCAGCACGAATGTTAGATAGAAACGCTACGCTCTATTGCACTACGCCTTTTTACAGAGATGCGCCTTTTTACGGGATACGCTATTATCCTCAATACATCTTCATTAAATCGATTCTTTCTATAATTTCTGCGACGCATCTTGATTACCTATCCCGTAAGAAACGACCATTAGGAATTTCATTCAGGATTGATTTGATTACATGAAACATGACTGTCGTCTCGCTTTATCGAATAAAAACTAGGATTAAATAGATAACAAATAACGTCTGAATTTCGATCTCGATGTCTGTCCTTCTTGCCGCTTGCAGTCGCTGAATATTTTACCGCGAAAATGAATACATGCAGACCAAGCATCTTGCTAATTTTTAAACATCCCTGTCGAAGGTTTACAAAACGCTCGTTGAATATATAACAGTTTTATTATTATTGATAAATTCTGCCCAAATGATACTGAAAGAAATTCGCGAATACAATGAAATAGAAAATCGATATTTTTTATAAAAATGCAAAACACAAATGCATTAAAATTAAAAACATACTTTGTTCTTCAATGAAATGAATATATTTTTTCTTCAAAATATAGAGAAAACTAGACAAAATGATTTCCGAATTGCGAAACATCGCGCTCTGTTTATTTGCGAGATTAAAATGTTTATTTCATTTGGACAGCATTGGTCAAAAAGAATATCTGCTAAATGACATCAATTACCATCTGGAACAAGTAGTCCTTTGCGGTGCGATTGTTTCAAACTTTCTCGAATTATTCTTGACCAGCCAAGTCTCTAATCAGTCTTCGATAAGCACGGTTCACCAACGCGATCTCGTGATCACCGTTCGCTTGAGTATTCACTTTGCGATTTTATCACGCTTCTTTCTAAGAAGAGACGCTAAGGTTTCTCTTCAATTTCTTTATTTCGAGGGGCAGAAGCTGAAGCTTCTGAACTGAAATTATAATGACGAAACTGTTTCTTCAATAATAATTATAAATTAGCAATCACGCGAAGCTCGCAACGGGATGCTACAAAGTGATTAATACTTTCGGAGAGTCACCGTCTGTCTTTGGCGATTGGAAAAAAGATTCCTAGACAAGCGGCGAAAAGGCGGACGCCTGGCTCCTGATCTCTCTGTGCTCCGACGGGCTGAGATCCAGCAACGCGCCGCAGTTCTGATCGCTGGCTGCTTGTTTGCCGATGAGCGCGTCGATGCTGAAGTTGCGCTTCTTGTCGATGCTTGTTGTGTGGCTAATCGGCAGCGTCGTGACCCTGGTGGAGGTCGGGTCGATCTGTCTGATCGGCGGCGCCGTGATGGGCACCGGTTTATAGAGCGGCGGCGGCGGTTCTAGGAAACCGCCGAGCTTTAACGCCTCCAGAGTCGATGGGGAAAAGTCTAGTAACGGTAGACCGGGTGGTGGTGATAGATAAGCGGCTCCAGGATAGGCCAGAGCACCCGGGTGCCCGCCGCCGCCGCCCGGACAAGATCCCCGGTCGCCACAAATGGCAAAAGTGGCCATAATCGCTCGGTCACGCAGCACGTAGTGCGGCGGTGGCCTCTTGTAACGCTTCCTGCGTCTCAGGAAGCTACCGTTGTCGAACATATCCTCCGCCAACGGGTCCAGCGTCCAGTAATTGCCCTTTCCTGGATTTCCGGGCTCGCGCGGAATCTTGATGAAGCAATCGTTAAGCGAGAGATTGTGCCTGATAGAGTTCTGCCAGGCGGGGAACTTGTCGTGGTAATAGGGAAAGCGAGACATGATGAATTCGCAGATGCCGCTCAACGTGAGCTTCTTCTGCGGCGATTGCAGGATCGCCATGGTGATCAGTGCGATGTACGAATACGGTGGTTTTATCAGGGACGACGACATCTTGTCGGAACCATAATTGGACGGTTGACTGGAACCGCTGGATTTCCCCGATTGACTCGACGCCGACATCATCGAGTACGTTTTCTTAGAAGAGCGTCCGCCACCGCTGCCGCCGCCGCCGCCGCCACCGCCGCCACCGCCGCTTCGACTCCTGCCGACCGGCGGCACTGACGTCGGCGTTGGTACCGGCGAGCAACTCGGTATCACCGGACTCGACGATGTCTGCGACGGCGGCGACAGGTCATTCTTGTCGAGACTCACCGGGTCGACGATCATGCTGCTACTGTCCGAGTCCCGGTCACTGTCCGCGCAGCCGTCGCACGACAGGTTCGACATCATCATCGCACGTGGCTCCATCGTGATCGCCGCCTCATGAGCACTTGTCACCGAGGTGCTCGTCTATTTCGCCCTCAATTCCGTGATCAGTTCTTCAAGAGTTCTACCGCTCGCTCTCATTCTCCACCAAAAAAGTCAAAAACTCGGCCCGATACAAAATCTTATCAAAATATTTTTTCTCTTGATATTTTCTTTGATATGAAATCGAATTATTTAGCTATTAACATAGAAATTAATTGCATGTTACAACCTCTAGATTAATCGTACCAAGTGCCGAGATGTCCCAAATACGAAATATTTCACTTATAAAAACATCTTCTCTAACAAGAATTAGTTGTATCAATTGTTATCTAACATCTCGGAAGGAAACAGCATCCGTCAGAATGTAACAAGAGTTCACACTAATTAATTATTTACGAAATTTCTTTAGTACAAATAGTTGTTGCATATAATCCTCTCGCAACAATTTCTTCCATTGAAAAATTTCAATCATCGAACTTTAGTCTCTCCAGTTTTTAAATAAGACCAGTAGTCATGATTTATTCGCTACTATTAACCTCATAATATATAAGTTGTAATATTGTTGCATGAACACTAAACGATTCTTCCACGATTATGCCGCACTTCTCGAAATTTTTCCGCGAAATTCGTCCGTCGAGAAAACACGCGAATGACTTCAGTTACGATATATTTCAACGGAGCGACTGTCACATTCAATCCGTCGCTCTATCCTCCTTGACGAGTGCTATCTTACGCTAATAGTTTGTTTCCACAACGATAACGAGATTTTTTCGCTTCGTTTGTTCCTTCGTCTTGTTTTCACCCGACCTGCGGGCGGTTCAAGCTGCGACGCACATGTCAGTCATTCGACGAGGCATCGTGAAGGACGTCTCCTGCGATCCGTCCAAGAGGATACGTTTCATCATGCACTTTCCACCAGCATTCAATCAGATGGATTCGATCCTTGGTATCTTCTCGCTACAAAATAATCTGTGGCAGTCACGAGATCGTGCGACCTCTTCATTAAAGAACTCGACGATTTTGATTCGAACTAAGTTGTCTCCCGAAAGTCGACTCGAGACTTACATCGAGATTTCACACGAGAATCTTTCGCGACGCTCTCGGGGAGTATCATAAGGTTCTTTTGGCATCGACACGCTTTTTTTCTGAAATTAAAACGGGCCGAGATCGGACGTCACGAACTCGCGAACGACGAAGGGTGCACGATCGCGAGCGGAGGATCGTCTACGGGATGAGATCGAGGCTCGAATTGATTTGAAGCGACCGCTTCGGTACTACGTGGGCGGACCAATGGGCGGGCGTTTCGACTCCTACCCCGGCTCGCACCCCGTTAGACGAAACCACCCCAGCCGGTCAGATCGACGTGTTTCCACCCTACGAGGGCTGCAAGAGTGGAGGAGCGACGTGGAAAACGGGGAGAAAGTCCCGGAGGGGGTTAGGATGGGAGTTAGGAAAATAGCGGGATAGTTAAAGGGACTTTCGAGGCGGGGGTTGGAGAAGGCGGGAGGGCGAAATTGTAACACTTCGAAGGCTGATTTGCTTTGAGCGGCGCGATGAAGATGGAGCGCGAGCCGTTGATCTACGAGCAGTCGCCGGCGACGCGACCTTCTCCGTCGTGCGATTGCTTTCTCGACACCAATTTCGTGATGTCCCTTTTTTACAAACGGTGCTTTAAAAACGTCGGATTAAGAATTGGTTTAATTTAGTAAAATCGCGAGAGCATTTTTTATCTTCGTAATTTTATAATCTTTTCCCGTTTTTAATTTGAAGAAAATTTCATAACAGATTATAAAAAATACATTGTTCTTTTTTATTACATTATTCTATTTATTTATTTAAATAGACATTTTATTTCAAATAGATTAATATGTAAAAAATATTCTTTGTTTACATTTTAAATTATTCTTTTGCATCAAAGTATCTATAAAGCGACTCCCAGACGATCAATATTATTGTACATTATTATTTTGTATAATACTTTTGATGACCCTCCCCCTAGACAAAACAAATGCTTACTATAAAGCTTTCAGATAATCAATAATATTATAAAATATCAAATTGAATATTATTGAGCGTAGGAGTCGATTAAGAAAAAGTTCCAGTTTAAATTTATTTATAAATCTATCCTAGAATTAAATTTAATCTTCTAAAATTTCTGTGAGCTGTTGCAAGCGTCTCGTTGCATTTTCACAGCGACACTTATTTTCTTATTGGTTAACTTGACGCAGCACGGTGCAGGGGTTAAGGAAATAACTAAGCGCCATTATCGCATCGCATTTTCATCGTGGAAGTGCTGCAACCAACCAACCATCGACTAGATTCGTAGAATCGCCAACAGAGCGAGACGAGCTGCACGCATCACAAGTTAACTTCCCTGAGGCAGCTCAAATAGAATCTGTATTACGCCAGAGCGGTACATAGAAAGAGATAGAGAGATAGAGATAGATACATAGATAAAGAGAGAGAGAGGGAGGAAGCGATGGAGGAAGGAAGGACACAGAAGAGAGAGAGAGAGAGAGAGATTGTTAGGGGTGAGAAACATGCGCGAGATGTACACTAGGATTGATAAATGTAACATTCACTAAATATATTAATACGTAATATGTAATAATAATAACTGCTAATAAAAAGCAGGATTATATATATATATATATATATATATATATATATATATATAAAATACATAATTTATATCTTATAAATTTAATGAAAATAAGGATATATTATTCCTTATTAAATTTATATGAATATATTATTCATATCAAATTACTAATCAAATGATCTTTATTTAACTATAAATTTGATCTCAATTTATTTAACGCTATTTATCGATGCTAGATATCATGTATCTGAATCCGTGGATCTTTTCGTAAAAGCTTATCTGAATCTAGGGTCGGATAGGATAATGTGTCGAGGCATTTATGACGCCTGGTATACGAGCGAGAGAAAGAGAGAATCGGGATAGTCGAGAGAGATGGGTACGGCGGAACCGCGATATAGATGCGAGTCTACCTGGGCGCACTATCGGTTCACAGAGCCGAGCCGAGCCGAGAGCGAATATTGTGTTTACTCGTACGCATGGCTTTGCGGTGCAAATAATCTGGTATTATTGCACTTACTCCACGTATGCGCGGGCGAAACTCTTCGCCAACTGCCATCCCCTGCCGCTTCCGCTTCTTTGTCACAATGCTCTTCGCGCCGGATTTCAATATCCGTTCGCACTAATGTTAATGCCGCGTATTGTGTCGTTGTGCCTCTGAATCTCACGAGACGTTGTGATTATTCGGTGTCTTGCGTCCTATATTACCGTACACGTGTCTGTTTCATAAATCTGTCTACATACTTGTACGTATACTTTAGCGCATTATTTCTAATTGCTTGTAATTGTTGTAATTAAAAATGTAATTTAACATTTCAATAATCTTTAAAAAAAATTTTATTCTAAATTAATCCAAGTATCCTTAAGGGAAGCAAAATAAAAAAGATAAGAAGATGTATTGTGAAGATATAAGAAGATTAATTTAGATCTGAAGTGGAATATTGTTATTGTCTTAAGCACAATCTTTACTTTTATTTAACAAAATAAATAACAAACCGTCTAGTGATATAATATCTTTAGGCAGAAACAAGCAATTGCATTCTGCTACACAAGAAAAGTGAGATCCATTAACATGACGATTCAATAAAAATATTTTCGCGCGTTCCTCGCAGGATTTTTCTCGCGCGAAGAAGTGTTGAAAAGCTCTGTGCCTTTCGGTCTCCCTTGCCGATTCAGCGATTACCGCATCTTAATCACAAGTTGTGACCGACGAAGACGATCGGGTAAAGGAAAGGAAAACGCGCGCGGGGTGGAGTGCACCCCGCTCCATAGAACTCTTCGAGGTTCGCCATTCACTTCACGGCGGATTGCGGATTCCGAGAGTTCCACCATTCGATCCGATTGCTTCTTACCCTGGACTCTCACCGCTCGTATTTACCTCCTGATTTCTTCCCTCTCTCTCTTCCCCTCTTTCGTCTCCGTTCCCGCTACCGTCGGTCTCCTCAGACCAAATCTTTCGGAAATTCCAAGGCGAACCGCGGATCGGGTGTCGACTTTATACTCGCGGCTATGAAACTACGAGTGGAGTGAATTCACGCTGAATTCGGGTTCGAAGCCACTTCGATCTTTGTTATAAAAATTGATCAGAACATTTTACGTAAAACTCGTAATTGACATTAGACACACTGTTTTTAAATAAATAATTATGTTATTTATATATATAAATTATATATAAATTATTTATCATTTAAGAGATGAAAAGATGAAAGAGTATTTGAATAAAAGATTTAACTTGAAGATAAAAAAGACTTTAAAAATACATGGATTAGTTTTAAGATGTAATATATGGTTTAATTTTATTTTTAGCAAAGATTTTTTTAATAGAAATTGAACTTGATGTGTATCTGATAAATTACGATGTTTGTAAAGCAAATATATAAATGTGCATTATATACATATCTAATTAAATTTATTTAATATAATTTAATAAAATATAATTAAGTCTATTTAATAGATAATTAAATATAATTTAATTTTACTTAATATAATTTAATTTTTATATAAACAAAATATCCACATATATACATATACATCTAGTAATCAATTGTATGATATCGTAATAATATTATATAAAATATAGCATTAAAGCAAGCAATAATTTATGTTATATTTTGTAAAGAAAAATGTTAAAATGCATTTTACGAAAAGAAACTCTTGAAAATATTCACGACACGCGTGCAAAGGGATTTACGGATTAAGGAATCGCCGACGTATTTTGTCATCTATATAATACTATGCGACCTAAAATCCTCAATCTCGTGCGAGAGCAAGTCGACGTTGAAAAATAGAAGCGCAACCGCTTTTGCGGTGACAAAAGTACGTAGTGTGCGGCACAAAGCCTACAAAGAGTTCAAAGAGAAGGAGGAGGAGAAAGAGGAAGAAGAAGAAGAAGAAGAAGATGAGGGTGAAGTTAGTAAGATTCACGAGAGGAACGCGAGAGAGGAGTACGAGAGACAGAGAAGGAGAAAGAGTGTTTACTGGCGGAAAAAGACCGCGTCACCGCTGGATGACTCGTCCTCGTCGCCGTTCTTGGCCCTCCCCGGAAAAGCCGGCGAGATTATGCCGCCATCTTGGATGTTGGTAAATATCCCGTGCCGAAAGAGAGCTTCCAGTCGGGCGAGGGATCCGGCATTGGGCGGAGAAGTAAGTTGCTGCTACTACTAGTCGATCCTCGTGACGGCGGTGGTTGGTTTGGTGGTAGTAGTAGCAACGACGTTGGAGCGACTGTAGTCGCGGGGATGAAGAAGGTTGCTGCGCAAGAAAGTCGTAAGCGTCGCTGGAGCGGAGCGGGGGATGAGGGTGGAGCGCGGAAAGGTAAAGAAGTGCGAAGAGGTCTTGGCGGCACAAGGCGAATATCCCCGCTACAAAGAATACTGTCGGCTTTGCACCTTTTTCAAGACGTCGTTTTCCCGCTTCGTCGGGAGTCTCACACCCGTTCTCCGCTCGAGAGCCCCGTCTCGTCCTTTCCCGCCCCGTTCCTCGCCGCGTCTGCCACTTTCGCCATCGGTGCCGAGATGTCCTCCGCGACTCCCTCTCACCCCTCTTCGCATCTAGAAGGAAGAGCCATTTACTTTATGCGGCTCTGAGATGGTAAACTGGAGATTCTTCTTGTCGCGATTGAGTCCTTCATACGACGTACTGCGAACTTTGTATTTGAGTGAATACCGGCCAGAATGAAACGACTAAATAAATCGATTATCCGTTTGAATGTGATGTTGAAAATATTTAAAATGAACGATCGAAAAATACATCGGAAATTATTCTGTGAATTATTCTAAAGCAAATTATTCAAGATAAAAATAAATTAATTTAGATCGTCCTAACGGTAGCGAATGATCGGGATGGTTAAATTACGTGGTTCACCCTGTATATTGTCTCATTTGATTTCGCGCAGATTGAAGAAAGACACAGAGGGGGTCCGAAGGGGGCCCTCGACGGCGGCCCGATTGCGGTGAAGCCGCGCGACCGAATCTGAAATTCAATTCAATGCAAATTTGCCGACGGGGAACACACTTACGGCTAACCGTCGAACGAGATCGAGGATTCGCTTAGTTGCTTAGGACGCGGTAAACACTTGCCGCTTTTACTCGAGATTTATGAAATATTGATGGACACACGTTGATGCGCCCGACGCTAACGATGTCGTCGTTAAGTGAGAAATACTTGAGGATGAATTATCGGTGATCGCTCTTCCATAGGAACACTTTATTACCGCAACCAGCAGTAAAATTGTAGAAAAAACACTATAACGTTATAATATTTAAAAATTAAAAACTCTCAATAATATCATTGAATCGAAATTTACAGTGAAATAATAATCTTTTGAATTAATAATTATGTAAAAAGTCATGGCTTTGTTTATTTAATTTTTTCTTGCCAAAATATTGTCTTTCTTTTTCTCTCTTCCTGTTCTTCTCTTTTTGTTTTCCAATATACTTTTATGATTTAATAATTATTTATAATAATATAGCCCACTATATACAGAAAATTTATAGTAGTATACATTTAAATTAAAAAAAAAATTTTTTTAAAGAATTTTTTAAAGAAAGCGCAGAAGATTACGCAGTATCTTACATTACGAACCAATGCGCCAAATGTATGGCGCTCTAACAAAATAAAACGCCAACGTATCACAAAAGCATACGCGGACCCGCGTGCCCTCGAGTAAAAAGGGAGCACGCTCTCTTTCTCTCTTGAACGCGTGGAGTCTAGAGAGCACGACGGGCCAACGATCCCAATTACAAACATTTCTCGTGGCTTTTCAGAGTTGCATTTGGTCGAGAAGGGCGCGCACCGCTGCCGTCGTCGCCGCCGCTCGGTGCATTTTATGATTCCCGCCTCCGCATGCCCGAAAGTACTTTTCGTTTTTGAGTGCGTACGAGCACATGCGGGTTGATTTTCTCTTCTTTACCCTCCATCCTCTTCTGCAGCTTTCCGCTCCCTCATGCGTCACCTTCCACGCAAAGACATAGCGGTCTGGTCTGAGTCTACCTACGCTAGATAAAATTACTTTGTTTTTTTTGCCATTGACGTTTCGTTGGATAGAAGTATCTTACAATATTTTTTATGCTGAATTTAAGTTGATTTTACAAAAACATAATCTTTAAATATATTTTTTTACGTAAGATTGTTGAGACACTTTATTATTTATTAAAATTACTTTAATAATTTATAAAATTATAAAAATTATTTTATATTAGAAGAAAGTATTATAGGTTAATAAACCTTAAATACCTGAGAAAAAATGTTTCATATAGAATTATATAAAATTATATACAATTACATATAATTATATATAATTATTGACATATTTTATATACAATTATATGTAATTATATATAAAATATGTCCATATATACATAATTTTTTTCCCGGGTACTCAAAATTGTTTCTGTTTTTCTGAAATTTGATTCATTCAGCATTTATTTCAAAAATTTACTCTTTAAACATGCAATGTAGTGTTTTTTTCTGTGGCTGTAGAGAGCTTGGAAAGTTTTGGCGCGACTCGCAATCCCGAAATTCACGATAGAGCATCGAGCAAAAGCGGAAAGAAGGTGGAAAACGCGAGAAAGATATGGTAAACCCGGGGGTGAGTCGTGGGGGATAGAGACGGAGCAAGAGGAAAGGAGGGGGCGATAATTTGTTAGCGTGCGCGCACCCCCAAATGCGCGAAATCCCGTCGAAGTGCGGCTCGTGCGACGCATTGTTTCCTTGTTTGCCAGGTGTTTCGAGCACCGCGGCCAAGTGGAGGCCGCGCCATTGTTGCGAGAGAAGTCGTGCAGCCGCTCTCTCTCGACAAAGCCGGCGATCCTAATGCTCTTTTATTGTGCATTGTGCGCAGTCGAAATCAAGGAACGGGGTGGCATATACACATGAGGCTGAGGCCGCTGAGGGATGTGCCGATTGCACTGAGTATGTCGATGACGATGACGACGCCACCCCGACTCGGCATTCGTTTGTTACTTTGCTCTTGTCAAACGCGAAGAAAAACTTTGTTGAAAGCTCTCGTAA
This sequence comes from Cephalotes varians, assembly GCA_037157785.1. Lineage (NCBI taxonomy): Eukaryota > Metazoa > Arthropoda > Insecta > Hymenoptera > Formicidae > Cephalotes > Cephalotes varians. The sequence continues at coordinate 1,496,654 of JANQDE010000029.1, forward strand.
GAATAGGATGCGTATATTAAAGAATTACGAGATACGACCAGGACTCGGAATTGTTGGGATTCCTATTTTTATATATTTTTATTATATTTTATTATATTTTTATTATCCGAAGACTCAGAAGTAATAAGTCAATGAAGATGACAGGGTTTAGAATTAGCACATGATAGTATGCACATGCTATACGTACAATGAGAATCTTGAATATTTTAATATTTCAAAAATTTACTTTTATTTTAATCAAATATTTTCTTTTTTATAAAAGAATTATATTATGTTATTTATATTTTAATCACTGATTTATATTTTAATCATATTATATGTTGATTGATTGATTATTTTGATATTAACTCTTGTCTATATTGTTAAATGTTAATTTAATTTTCACCAATAGTATTATAGAAAACATTGTTCTTAAAATTTTTTTCTAATTGACCAGCAGAGTTAGATTTAAAAAAAAATGCGATTTTATCAGTAAAAATTAAAGTCACAATTGTATACTTACATTATTTTATCTTGTCCATCAGCTGTTGATGCGATCAAGTCAAAATAAACAATTTTCTACAAAATAAGCAATTTTATGTATAGCAACAATTCGTTCCATCTTTGTTAAATTTATTTGAATAAAAAGAAGGAATCAATTTTTCTCGCGAGAATAATCATCATGCACATCGAACTTATTTACTCGTTGTTAAAAGAGAGTTACTTTCTAAAAATTAAATTTTTGTATTTTTTATTTAAATAAAATTATTGTCTTTATTCGTTCTGTAATTTAACGTTGCAAAACTAATACAGTTTTAAGCTCGCGAAATAGCAGTTCTTTTATTTCTAGTTTAAAAGCAGAAAAAGATTTGAGGACATAATAATTCCTTTCAAAGAGAAATTCCCAACAAAAGAAAGCTTTTGTACAGTAAGCGTTGAAATCTTTGATATAAAATCTTTCATCATTATAATTAATATCGTCCAAAGTGATATCTGAAGATTTATGTCATATATATTCTCTTCACTTTATACAGTTACTGATTTCTTCTTATCATCAATTGCCGCAATTTTGTATAAAGTTGTATCTACATAGATTCTTAAAGAAGTCATATGTAAAAACAGCGAGACAAATTTGCATGATTATGTATAATTGATCATCTCAGCCGTATTAACAAATCTTTTGAGGAAGGGGGGGACAAGGAATCGAATTGCCATTGAAGCGGTATTGTCGTTATCATTTCTGACGCATACTCGCAATACAGTGTCGAGTAACCATTAAACAAATGATAAATAATTTACTACTATCATTACATAAGTACATACAGTGTGTAAAATGTCGGCGTGATCGTTGTAATACGGTGGTTAGCAATATCGATAAATCGATCGTAAATCATGCAAATATACTAACGGAGAATTTATGATAAATCTTGAGAAACTGCACATCTTGTACATAAGACCGGATTAGACAGAAAAAATGTAGTGGATATTATTTATAGCTTGAAATAAAAAATACTTGTTTTTCCTTCCTTTTACATCACACTTCGCTTTCACGAAAATAATTTTTGCAAAAGCAATTTTTCTCATTAAGAGCATTGAGAATAATGTAAATTGAAGCCGGGAATAATCTTCTGTGTGTTGAGTGGGAAAGAAATTGCAAAATATCATATGCTAGATGTCTGGAATTTTCAACATGGAAAAAAGTAAAGAACAGATTTTGCTGAAATATCTAAAAAGCCAAATACGGATCTGAAAATAATTTTGTTGAAATCATCAAATTAATTATGCACGCTCAAGATGCTAGAATTGTCAAAACTTTTTGCAACATTGCTCATTGCTTGAATTTCCTACATTATTTTGATGATTCAACAAAATTATTTTTAGATCCGTATCTACCTAAATTTTTTATATTTCAGCAAAATTGTTTTTTCCGATCATCTTCTCATAGAATTATTACATTAACTGTTATGTTTTGTTATGTGACTTGGAATTACATTATTCTCTCAACATTATATTTATTCTTACGAAATAATTAATAATGTCGAAAAATTAGAGGATGAGATAATTCAGTTTATATTTTTCAAAGAAGCTTTTTTTCCACAATCCGACTTTATACGCATCAAATAATACACAATCTTTTCATACCCGAGCAGCAAGCACACTAGAACATTAAAGATACTGCGAATAAGGCAATAATCTCGTCTGTGTAAACATAATTTTACCACCCTTCGTATCTCTCTCGCGTGAGAGCAATTTATCAGCAGCGTAACCGAATGGCGAATCGGAGGGGAGCTTGCAGAAGGATCGTCGACAATGTACGAACGCCTAATGCAAAGTAATTGATTCGTGCTAGTTAAAAATGTATAAAAATCATTTTTTGATTACTCCCCAAAACGCTATCAGTTTTTCCTCCCTCAAAGCTCCCAAATGCAACGATTACGCACACCTGACTAGAATCGTTCCTTTAAAACAAATAGGATTATTAAACTACACATTCACAAATTTCTGCAACAAAGCGATTAAATGAATACATAAATTGTGTATATAAATAAATATATAAAAACGATATTTAACAATTATGCGATACGTAAATACATAAATAATACATTAAATCATGCTGATTTTTCTCTTCCTTTCTTTCTTTCTCTTTCTTTTTCTCTCTTTCGACAAATCGATTCTAATACATTAATAATATTATATACAGATTCGTTACAATAGTGACTAGTTTCTTTGTAAAATTGTTGGGTTCGAAATTCTTTATCAGAATTTTCAAAGAAAACAAAATTAAAAAATAAGATTAAAAATCGTTAATTTTTGGACATGCGCATTTCAGCTTTTTCGTCAAGACGAATCAATCTATTTGGTTTGGCTGAATCAAATCTGTCAGGAAGTACAGCACGGGCATATGTGCTGTAAATTAATGTAAGATAAAATAAAAGAAAATCTTTTTTAGTCGCGTAACAAAGAATTGCGCTTTCTCAGCTCAACAAGAACAGATATTTTAAAAGAATGTCATGAAACAAGAGAAGCGCAGCAAAATATGCTATGGACAACAATTTTTCGGATATGTTCGAGCCGCATTCAAAGTTCTTCCTTCAATTTTGCTACGTTAAAATTGCTATAGCCGAGTTCCGAGTATTAGAGGAGAACCAAGTATTCATTGTAGCGTAGATTCCACCGTTTTTCATGATCCGCCGACGTTTTCCGAGTGTGCAATGAAAACCGTCCCTTTGTCCTTCTCTCTCTTTCCTTCTATTTTTCTTATCCAAGTTCCAATTATCTAGTCCACATCAGTGTCACCGAATTTATCGCGGGATTTTAGCGATCCTTACTTTCATCGTTTTCTCGATAGATCAATTGAAGAAATCATCGCCGTCGAACGGGTCGCTTTCCCTCGCGAAGATATTCACCGACTCCGATTTCCGGATATACTGATCGCCCCTGGGCGTCTTATTATTGTTATTGTTATTCCCCGGTCCGTATTTTCCCTGTCTCGTGTTCTTCAGCGGCAACGTAGTAGCGCGATCCGGCACGTTGTCGTCCAGCTCGGACTTGAAGACGAAGGCATCGTCGTCAAACCTCAGATCGCCATTGAAGAAGGAATCGCGACCGCTGTCCTCGGAAACGAAACCGTCAATGGGCTGCTGTGGATCCTTAGTGTCGCACGGCAGTTCCTCCGGCGTGGCCTTGAGATCGGACGACAATCTCTGTCGGTCAGACGCATCACTGGATGCGCTCGCCGTGGGCGTGAGATCGTCTTCGAAGTAGCTCGATCGTTTACTGTACTCCCGAATGGGAATATCTCGCCTAGGATAATCCTTGGGTGGACCTCTGACACAGGACGAGGGACTCGCAGGAGGCACCTCCCGCTTCTGATCAGCCGCATCTAGTCGTATGCGCGTATCCACCGGTGCCAGCGACTCTACCGCGCCACTTGCGCCGGAAGCTTCCATATGCTCGACGCTCTGCGCGAAATCGTCCTCAAACGGACTCTGCGTCTTTTGCACCTGTCGAGTCTTGTGCCTGGCTATTCGCTTGCGATGCATCGTCTCACTCTTTGAATCGGGACCCTCCGACCAGTATGGCCGCTCTACCCAGCTATCGTATTCCTGATCGCTGCCCCAATAGCTCTCGCGACTCCTGGAGCGCTGGGAGGGTCGTAGATACGGATCGGAATCATTGTCGCTGCACTCAGATCTAGAAGCGCCGAACTTGCGCGGGTCTGTGTATATCATATCGCTGTTACGACCGTCGTTCGCGCTATTAGGTCTCTTCGGCCAATGTCTTTTTCTACCTGCTGGATTGTACCTGGGCGAGTCGTCGCCCGGACGTTCCGGACCGTACTCTTCGTCCCAAGATGGATAGTCGTGAGGTCTCTCTCTGCTATCGCGATAATAGTAATACGCCTCTCTCATAGAATAATCGGCATCCGGAGGTCCTCTTCTACCCCAGAATCTGTTATCTTCCTCCCATCGTCTTCTCTCGTACCTTCTTCTGCTCCACCGATCCTCCTCGTCGTAACCCATGCTCTCCTGGCTACTGCCGAAACGATCTTCCTCGTTCCACAGCATCAGTTTCCGCTTACGTTCATCGTCGTAGTATGAACCGTGAACATCGTGACTCCAATTACATCGCTGCGGCGGCGGCAGCTTCGACCGACATTTCCAGTGCGCCTCGTATTGCTCCTCGTCGTCCTTATAGGGCACTTTTCGATGCGGATACCGCCGCGGACCCTCGTCTTCCCATTGGCTCTCCTCGTGCCAAGGCGACGGGTCGCGCGGCCGATGAACCCCACCAATCTTGGTCCACGGTGCACCGCGTGATTTCCTGCCCATTCTATCGCGAAAACTGCGGTCCCGCTTGTCGGTATCCTCGTAAAATGATCTGTCCTCGAAACCGGGCGCATCGAATCGCGGATGCCGGGAGCCAGACCAATATCTGCCGTCCCCTCGTAATCTGCCGTTGCTCTCCTCGCTCTCCTCCTCGTCCTTCCATTCGTTGTCGCTGTCCCCTGAGTGTCGGTAACCACCGCTTCCCTTGAATGGAATCTCTCTGTGAAAATCTTTGCCGTCCGGTGACCACGGCGAAGTGCCGCCTATCGATCGCTGCCCCTCACATGAAGATCTGTCGGACGAGCCAAAAACACCTGTGTCAAACTTAGCCCAATTACTGTCCTCCTTATTGTCATCCTTATCTAATCGTGTCTCCGCGAACGGACAGAACATGTCCTCAAAGCCCGAGGAGGAAGCCAATGACTTGGTTTCCTTGGCACGATGTGTGCCAGTATTCAGCATCTTAATTTCTTCAAAGATATCCATCGCTACAGCCTTCAAATCCTCGGGATCCTTTTTAGCCGAGATATTCGGACTCGATGGTGGCGGCAGGTCGGAGAATAAATTTAGCAGTTCTACCTCAGCCAGACTTCTCGATTGCTGAACTTGCACCACCGGCGACGCTCGAGCGGAACTCACTACCTCCTCATCGTCCTTTTTAATCGGTACCGGTTCCGGTTCGCCGATAATTTCTCGCAGAGCAGCGTATCTGTCGCTTGATGTCGAGATCGAAGACTTCACCTCCGTCGAGGATCTCTCGGCTACAGATGAGCCATTCGTCTCATCATTGAGTATGTCAGAACCAACTTTATCAGATAAAGTGCCATTGGCGTCGCTTCCTTTCTCGGAGTTTTCCAGTTTCTCTTCCGCCTCCATGATAGTCTGCGTCTTCTCTGTATCATCCTCGATGTCTACCTCTGTCGGTTGGACCGTGGACGAATCGGACGTGACATCTGCATCTACTATCACATCATTTTCTTTCTCGATTTCTTTGTTTTCGATTTCCATCGATTTTTCCTTCTCCGCAGTTAAATTCGCGAGAGAGCTAATCATCGTTTCGTCCAACTTCGCCATGGACTCTTCTTTCGACAAATTTTCGCTCTTGACCGGTAATTTGACGGTCAAATTCACTAACGAAGATATAGAATTCGAAGTACTCTCGTTGGTCTGCAGTTCCGGCTGAATCTCGATTTCATCGGAACCTTGTTCGCTTTCATTAAACGCTTCTTTCTTTTCGGTCTCTTCGACCTTCGTTTCTTCCTTCCGTTCCATTTGTTCCATTTCCAACAATTCTCGAAAAACTGCGTATTTGTCGTACGTAGGATCCTGTTTTGTTTCCGATTCATAATTAGTTTTTAAAGACTCTGAACACACGAAGGAAGATGAATTTAATCCGCACGTTGTTTCGAGAGACTTTGACGCCAACGACGACAGCGACGAGGTAGATTTGGGTGAAACCATCGTTTGCTCCTTTATTGTCGTTGTCGTTATTGGCGGAGTTTCCTCCGCATCGCTGACAGCGGTTTCTTTTGCCGAAAGACTCGTCAAGCATTGCGTAAGTTGCGTCAAAGTCAGACTCGTCAGCTGCTGGACGGTCATGCCGAGACTGGAGGCTAACTCATCTAGATTCGTCCATGACGACGTCAGTTGGCTGAGCGTGATGTCGAGTGGCGGTTTTATTTTTTTAGAGTCTGTGACCGGGACGGTGCTGCTGCTATTGGTAAAGGACACGGACGACAACGACGTCGTAGATGATATCATTGTGCTGAAGGAATCTTCGAAGGCAGAAGTCGTCGTAAAATCTGACTTGCCGGATATCTGCGGAGGTGGACTGAAATTATCGTCAAACTGATGACCCTTGATTTCTCTCGGTGGACTTCTGTTTTTAACGATCTTGGTGGGTGACGGCGAGGCGTCGCGTTGTGGAAAATCGTACTGGAAATGTCCCTCCGTGTGTGGCGGTCTAGGCGGTGGCCTCGCACCCCCTCGAGCTCCCTGCTTCTTCGGCGGTAAAGGCGGCGGGTTAATAAGAATATTTCCCGCACCTCTTGGCGGTGGTTCCGGCACCAGATCCAATTCCGCACTTGAGCTAGAAAGACGCGAATTCGCGTCTGACGAGCAAGACCGTAACGGCGATGCCGGCGACTCGTTTGTTATCGAAAAATCCACCGGGAACTGCTTGTTGGACTCCATAGACTGCGCCTTTCCGGTCGGCAAGTCGATGTCAAACTCCCTCTTCCGTACTGATTGAATATACTTCTTCGGACTCGGTAGTTTCACCAACCCCTGTGTCGACTCCGTTGAATCTCTGTCTATGCTGCGAAGGATCGCGCTTCCTCCCGAAGCGACAGTCGTTTTGGATAACGTCGTCTCTTCCGGCGGCAAAGACACCGAGAGAGGCTGATGATGTATCGACCGAGAGACCATCTCTTTCTTCGGCGAGTCGACTTTCTGCTGGGAGGATTGACTCGCCTCGTTCTCATCGAATCGATCAAAGTTGGCGAAGTTGCTGTCCTCGCTGTCCCTCGACGATAGTTCGTTCTGCGTTTTCGTCGACTCCAAGCATTCCGTGCTGGTCGTGATGTTGAAGTTTGTCGGAAAGCTGTCGCTGGAATTCGTGGACACCAGATCCTTGAGGACTTTTTTCGGTGGATTTTTCAGATGTTGGAAGAAGTCCTTCTTGTCCACGTAAGGCTTGATCAGACCGGTCCCCAGAGGATCCAGTTCCGTGAACACGTCGATCTGCGGGCTCTTCGTTTGACTGTTACGAGGTGTAGTCTCCACCGAGCTCTGTAGCACGATATAGATCGAGTGAAATTTTAAAAATGTGTTTGCTAAAAAAAAAAAAAATAGAACGAATACGCATAAATTGACACTTACATCGTCCTGATCTTTCTTCGTCGAATTCTTACTTAAGCTCGTCATCTCACTGTCGTTGAAGAGATTCTCGGCTTCCTTGTCGAACCAGTGCATCGTGCTCTGTGGTGGTGGCGTTTTACTAACTAACGTCGTCGCCGGACTGGAAGTGGTCGATGCGGGCGGTACCGGTACAGTATGCTGTCGCTCTAAATGTCCTCTTTTTGTCGAGGAGGGCGGCGGTGGTAGAATCGGACGAACTGTCCGTACCGTGTCCTGCAACTGCAACAGGTACAAAAACGTCGAACATATAATATTACCAAGAAATGTCTTCGCTATGAATATCACGATTGTATGATTACGTCTGCAATTCGTTTCTAATAGATTATGAAAAAAATACAGTTTCTCCGCTCACACTGTATTAAAATTGCAATGATTGCAGTTTCGTTTCTAGCGCATTAGATGAAGAAGATACTCGCAAATTCGCAATACCAATCGCACCTTCATGTTCGCGAAAGAATCACCGAACGGATCGGTCTCGAATAGATCGTCGGTAGACGGTACGGGATTTTCCGGCGTAATTTTGTCCATCTGATGAATGCCCTGCTGCAGCGAGTTCAGTTCGAACTGCAGATCTAGCAAATCCGCAATCACACCGCTCTGTGTCTCGTTCTTGCGATCGGCGGTTTTGTCGACCTCGCAGTTAGTCGTGCGAATTCGATGAAATGATGACTCGGTGCCCGCTGCGCCCTGCGACAAATTATCGTAACGCGTCTAGCTTCTGATTACGTTTTACTATTATCGGTATTATTTTTCTCTTAGAGCCCATTCCACCAACGTCGATGACCTATTATCTCCTACTGTTGTTCAACCGATTCTTTATTTTTTTCTAAAGCGTAATATAATATGATGATTACAATATAGACAGTGGTAAACAATTTATGATTATAATAATTATGATTAGGGCAAGGTAACATTGGTAAAATTGGCTTTTAAAGTGAATAATGATCTTTTTTAATTAGACTTTCTGGTTCCATTTAAAAGGAGTCAATAAAGAATGAGTTAAACATTAGTTGAGCATTTTAAACGATATTGAAATAAATGAATCCGTGGATACATAATGATATTTCAGGCACACTATGAGAGAAATGAAGAAGCAGTTAAAAATACGAATAAGAAGAGAAAACAATTTAGCCAACATATCTTGACTGCAGCAATTATTTTGAGAGATTGGAACTTACCTTAGTGTCGGGTGCCGACTCAACGAAAATACCGCCGGTGTGGAATTTAATCGCATTAATGGCATTCTGCTCTATGTGCTGTTTCGCCAGTTCAATTTCCTTCTTCTTCAGCTCGAACACTACTTGGAACAAGTCTCTCATCGCTATCACCACCTATTAAACAAAATATCCTCTTTGTGCCACTTGTGCGGTATGCCAAACTTGTTTGCAGACGTAAACTTGTTTACATTTCGCATATTCGAATGTATTTGGACAATTCGTCTTATTTAAGAACATTTCTCGATTTAATTTTTAAAGAAAATCGCCTCCCTCTCGAGAAACTTTATCTTAAATATAACAGCCAAATTTCTTGTTAATGAATTTTTTCGCTTTAGCGCTTCATTTTCGCATCGAATTTTTTCGGACACGCACATAGTGATCTTTATGTTACAGGAAACAAAAAAAAATTATATTTTTTCTTTTAATTCGAGATTTAATTTGAAGCCTCGAGAATTCCCGATAGATCTGAATTAACTTCCTTTTCTTCGGAAATGAAAAATATCGAGGAAACTACCCACTCATTGACCGTAATTTCCGAAACCCTTCTTCGATCGTTCGTTCTACTCTCACCCTTTCTTTCTACCCCCGTGCTATCAGCACGACAACCCTCTGTTTGCCGCGATTCCAGACCGGTTAAAACCTCCAGCGGCGCGTCAAACACGACCGCCGTCGAATATACGGGCGAGGATTACCGGAGCCGTTTACAGGAGGCGAATGCAGAAATTAAACTTGGAAATTGAATGAAGGCGTAAGGTTGTTGAATTAATTTGCCACCTGTCGCGCGAGCTTCCCGAGCTGATTTCATTTTCGCGGCGATAATCGCCGCTATTGAATTGCGCGAGTTGAGGGCCCGGCAATTGTGTCGGCGTACGCGCGTGCGATCGAGAGCGAAAGTCTCTGCGCTCTGTGGCAGAGTTAAACATATTCCTCGATTTAACACGGTTAAATCGATTAGTCGTCGTGAACGTCTCTTCGCTACTATTATGTCTAATATTCGTCTTGCGGAAAGTTACTCGCGACCGCAACGTATTACGTGAATAATAGTGCGGACCTGTTACGAACTTATTTTGCTCAAACGAGCGAGAATAAGTGACATTTATTAGGAAAGTATTTATCTTTTCTAATAAATTAGACTAGGATCTAAATTAGACTTGGATCGCGTGACGCGCAATTAAATTCAATGAAGTAATGAAAAATGATTATACTGCTCTCGCTTATTTAATTTGTTCGTTAGAACTCATTATTAGAATCAAATTTTCTACTACTCTTTATGTCCCTAGGATAACATTTTTATGGTTGTTCCGCTCCTAATCGATTGCAGTTGAGAATAACACGTTAATTGCGCGCGACCTTCGATTTTCTTCGACGTAGAAAAAAAGGAAACGCTTAGAAGGGCCGTTTGCTCGACGCTTAAATCGCGCGGTGCTTGAGTACAAAAGTGGGATATACTGACGGATTTGAATATCAAGAAGTTGCTCGTCGATCCTTTCGAACGGCACACGAAGCGAGCCGTGGATAATCCGGCAACAATCTCCCGCGGCGAGGACGCAACGGAGGAACGGGGCGGAGAGTTGAACGCGGAGCCGTGTAATGCAATTATTTACATACGCATCCGGGATTACGGCCGCCCGGGGTCGATATTGCTTCTCGAATCGGGCAAATATCATTCTAGGCTGCCTGCTCCCCTCCGGCAACCTCCCCTCGATACGCGGGCGGCTACTCGTTCCCGATAATTGACACACTTTAACCGCGTTTGGCGGCGACGCAGGAACGCGAAATCGTAATCGCTCGTGCGTGTCCCCGCTAACTCTCGAGCTGCGAAATCAATTCGATGCCCCTCGTCTTGTGCGCCCTGATTAGATTTTCGCGT
>JANQDE010000029.1:1507577-1531773 GCA_037157785.1 Cephalotes varians
CGCGTTACTCAGGGAGTTACTCATTGTGGATTACATTACTTTGTACTTCGCGCATCTTTATGTTAGAGGAAATTTTTTTTTCCTGTGCAACGTCGCGTAAAGAGATCGATCGCTTGAAAAACGGAAGAAAAATTTACCTGACTTGCTGCCTTGTCGGTCTTAATGCCGAAGAATCGATGTCCGGTATCCGGTGATCCGAAAATATATCCGAATGCTCTCGAATCGCTCATATCTTGAGCGATGAACGATATTTTATGCACCGGATGATGATACAGGCAGTCCTGCGAAAGGATGCAATCATGAATTATAGCACAAATCGATGTTCAGTTATGTAAATAATTTCGTTACTCACCCCCGTCTTTTCGTCCCTCAAACGAAGCCCGTCTATGCTGACCTGAACGGCGATTCGTTGCTTGTGCTCACCGGCCGCGCGAATCGCCATCTTCAGGTCAGCCAAGGCCGCCTGGCACATCCGATCACCGCGTGCTTCCGACACCTCCAGAATACCGATCAGCTTCGCCTTGAACGACACGCCCTCCCCAAGAAAGCGGGTTGGGTCATTCTTGACTGAAAGAAAAAAATATATAGAATCATTTTATCGCCTTATTATCACTTCGATTGAAAGAGTGAGGAAATAACTGGCAATTAATTAAAGATACGAATGAAAATAATTTCAGACATCTGCAATTTCATGATTCGTTCATGGCGAATGATCTATTTCTATTGCGATTCTTTTTTTTTTTAAACGCCGGATAGAAAATTAAAATTGCAACAGAAATTTTCGTACAAAATCGACTCATTTATCTTCAGCTTGAATCGTTAAAATGAATCGATACACAAGCATATGTGTATTTTTTTATATAGAATAACACATTTTTAAGATTTCTTCGCTTCATTAGAAAGCTTGTATATCACATTGCAAGAGAATTAGGATTGTAGAACGTATTTGGAAGATTTAAAAATATCTGATCTGGAAAATGTCGCGGGGCTTCATTGGGCAGTACGACAATAAGTTTAAGGTCGTTCTCAATCCACTCCGCACGGTGAACCGTCGCGGAAGTAATACGAAAATACGAAAGCCCACCAGCAGGAGGAACACTCATTGTAACGCCGCGACGTGCGGGCCCCACTCAGTCTCGCGTGAAGGAGAATCGCCCGGCAGATCGAATTATCGTATTTGAAGCCGCGGGGAGGCTTCGTGAAGCGATCCCGACGGCGATAGGTCCGAACGCATTAAATCGACATCGATCGCTCGTACAACCAATTTGACCGACGGGACTATAAAATGAGAGAGCTCGAGTGCCCGTCGAGAACGATCTGCCATCAGCGAAGACCGGCGTTAAAATTAATGGCTCGGAAGCCGATAATTGGGTCGATATCTGTTTGATGATAATAATACGTCATTGTCCATTTTTGGGAAACGGAAGTGCCAACATTGCTTCCGCTGTATCAAAGTACCCGATAACATTTGGCAAACGGAACTAATGCCGGAGATAAATATTTGAAACAATGCGTAATGCCAGTTGCACGCTTCGTTATAATTTTGTGATAACAAAATTGTAATTGCATAACACAAGTTGTAATGAATATAACTAATTCACGTAGCTACGAATTACGTAAATATCGCGAACATAAATAACTGTTATTGTCCGAAAATAATTATATTAGCTTCACTGCGTGAAATAGTTGACTTCACCAGCGAGTATGTGTGTAAACAAGAGCACGATAAATCTCGTCGAAAATCTAAATAATACAGAAAGAGCGCAAAAAGAAAAGAAATGAGAGGTATCGCGACTCTCTCTCTCTCTCTCAGCAGGCTTCTCGCTGTGCGATTTTAATGACCGAAGGCTGCCGTAGCGTTTGTTCGAAGGCACTCGTAGCCTTCGAGTGGAGAACGCCAACTGTTGGCACTCGAGGAGTGTATACGTCCGGTACCAATCCAACTTTTCATCGAGGCTCCTTCTTCCTCCTCTCCTTGTTTTCCGCGCCAGATGCGCTCTGCATCGCACTTGGTCCCGCGAATCCCGCGCCTCCATCTCGACAACAATTATTATTGCGATCCGCGAGATGAGATGTGTGGCAAGATGGAGCGACCGGACAAAGTACGAATCGACTGGTACGTCTAATTCCTCTATTGCCAAGAGAATTTTTGCGACGACTTTCTTTCTTCGCATATCTTTTTTAAGAAAACGCTGGCTCTGAAGATTTAACAAAATCGCATATCTCTGGTTTCTGAAGTCAATTGATACAATTTATGTAGAATACTGCGCGATCTGCGATAGGACGACCAAACATATCGGAAAACTCGGTGTATCGTCGTGAAAATATTTTTATCGAGACCACTCTTGACATTTTCGCAAAAAAAAAGCTTGGATCGAAGAAGTCCAGCTCGTTCAATCTTGACCCATTTATTTACGGATATCCCGTATTATGTAGCGTACTTGGGGAAGGATCGTGATTGTTGCAAAAAAAAGCAACTCATGATTAATGTGACAACATCGAGAAATCAGTTGCGATTAGAAAACAAGCAAGGAAAATGACAAATTGTTATCGTGTGACTCAGCAAGACGATCTACAGTCTATACGAAGTGTATTTGTCTATGCAATCTTGCAATTCATTTAATGATATTTTTCTACGTTCATCTCCTCATTTGCAGTTAATGCCTCCATCATATTCCACAAGCGTAATTTGAAAACTATCGACCGCTTAGCTTTAAATGTGTGATGAGGGAGCACGCGTTGTATAGCATTTCAAATCAGCGTGCTCGCCATAAACTTCGTTAGAATATTACCCAGCTTATTTCCATAACGAGTTCTCCCTATTTCCCGCAGCAATCTTTTATGATTTCAATTAGGCCAATTAAATTTCTAATCGAGTAAGGAGATACGCGCGCGTTTTCGCGCTGTCTTCCAAAAGGTCCAGTAGTAATCTAGAACACGCACGGCACATCCGTCGACATCTGTCAGCGACGTGAGCAACCGGCGGCGTCGCTCAGTTGGTAAACGCGCGCATCCGGTCGCAAGGGGATACTTCCGGTCTTCGCTGGCGAATTTGCGAACATTCGTGCGATTTCGTTTGTCGCGGTTTCGACGTCGCGAGACGCCGTCAATCTCGTGACGCAAATTGTGCAGCTGATCGCGAAATCGCGCGAAAGGCGCAAGCCCTCGAGTACACGAACATGAGGAAGCCATATTACGGAGCGCTTCTAACCACCCCTAACGGATCTACAGGGTGACACCAGAAACAGCCGTCGACTCGCCATCGGGGATGACGGGAAAGACACGTAAAGACTCTTCGAGATCACGAGCGGTTTACAAAACGCGAGGCGCACACGAATTGGAGCGAGAAAAATCCGCTCTCTCTCTACTCACACTTGCACGGACTGTTTTTTTTCCGTAGGGTCTGCATCGGTGGTCCCGCGTAGACGACGGCGAGAAAGAGAGCCCCGGCGAACGGCACGAAAGGAACGACGAGAATTTTCTCTCTATCTTTCTCTCCGTCCGTCTCTCACCCGCCCCCTCTGCCGCGGAGCCGGTCACCCTGCCTCAAGGCGCACCCTCGTACATCGGCACGGCCGGGAACACGATACTCAGCACGGACACATGTCGTAGCACGTCGGTCTCCCTCTGTCCTTCTCTTTCCTGTTCCCGCTGTGTGCCCGCGCACCCCTTAGTCTCACCCTCTCTCGCTCTCTCCTTCACCGTCTCTCTCTCTCTCGCACTGTTACCCCCAGCCGGCGTCTCACCCTCCGCGCCGTGTATCTCCCGTACGCCGAGAGAATATAAACGGTCGAGAGACGGGCGGCGCGTGTATCACGCGTACGCGTCGCCGTGCACGCACACCGCCTACACGTACCACCTAAAAAACGGGACGCACCACCGCTCGGAACGGGACGATCCAGCAGCAGCAGCAGGATCACGAGGATCGTTCCGCGCGCCGCTGGCTGGCACCGGGGACACGGTTCCGCGCGCGCGGCGGCGAACGCGTGTATCCGCGCGCGCGACGTAAAAACGCGGAAGAAGTGACAGCTGCCTCCACCGTGCCGCCGCCGCCACCACCACCGCCGCCGTCGCCGCCATCACCACCGTCGTCGCCACCACCGTCGCCGCCGCCGCCACCGCCGCCGCCGCCGCCGGCACGGACGCCCATGCCAGCCACTTTTATTGATCAATAATACGCTACTTGCCTGTCTGCCTTGCCTAGTACTCGACGTCGCTCCGGGCCGCTTCTGCACTTTCTCACGGGTCGACGCTTCCTCGCGAGCGATGTCTCTCGCGTTTCAAGCATCGCTATCACTAGATCTTGAATGAGCTCCGAATGCTAGTTTGAAGTCAGTTCTCCCTCTATCGAGAGAGTTTTGGATGGACGAGAAGAAGAGAAACGTTTCACCGTTGATGTCATCGTGACATGTCGGGAAGATGAATGAAATTCTATAAATAGACGTTCCTTTTATTTCTCAAATAAAATCTGATCCGCGTTATCTCTCTTATCCTTCTAGACAGTGACGTGAATGAAGAGAAATCACGATTCGCTAATTTCGATTACATCCGCGGGAGGAAAACATCTTGGAATGTTCTCATAAATCAGAGAGAGACATAAAATTGATAATTGTAGCATATTTATATTCTTTTTCGAAAGTGTAACTATTTAGCTAAATTGATAAGAAAGCGAGAAGATGGAAAAAAATACAAGGTGCGAATACTTTGTCATCGTGATGCGAAGTTTTATTTGATTTGAAATAGTGAAATATTTTATGGCGCGCGGTCCCCGTTCTCTTGTTTAGAAACATTTGCAATTTGTGATTACTCGCTGTGCGATTTACTTCCGAGATATATTCGTCACGTCACATGTTACAACTTCGAGATCTCGTTCGAATCAAACGATCTTCTCGCCGATTTTCGCTTTCTCGACTTTCCCTCGATTCACACGTCATTTATGCTTTGCGTGACATTAATACTTTAAAGTTTATCTGTTTAACTATTTATCTAAAATTTATTTTCGTACTTCTCTCTTCACACATCATTTATACTTTGCATGACATTAATAATCTGAAGTTTATCTGTTTAACTGTTTATCTAAAATTTATTTTCGTATTTATCTCTTTCTTATTTTCTCCTAATAAACTTTGTCAGAGAGGAGAGTATAATGCGTTTTTTATACAAGATATTTATAAAATAACAAAACAGAGAAATATTTACAGTCTTATGAAAGTAAATGTGTAATGAATTAATTTTGGAATTTTATAAGAGATTGAATATATAAAATAAATTATAAAATCCTTTGGAATTCAGGATAAATATGCGAAATTCTTAAGTATTAGTTGCAATAAGATTGTTCTAATTTTATAAGCGTTTAATCGATGATTTTTATTTTTAATATACTATCCTTTTAATTTTTCTTTTTTAATTTTTTATTTATACATTTTTTATTTATAAAATGGAATGAAATGTTAACTTGCCTACTATATTATCGACGTAAGTCGATAATATAGTAGGCTGTGATAAGAATATTCGCTTATCAGCTGTGGATTGCAGTAATTTGTAACAATTTTCAATAGATTATTTTATGTGATAAATTACAATATGTTATAAAAATTAATTAATGGAGTTCAATTACAATATTACTATTGTAATACAGATAATTGGCTACAAAAATAAGAAATGTATGTACATTTGTGATAAAATTAAATTGTTCTCACTTCATTATAATTAAATCAATATCTTCCCCTCCTATTAATTTCTTAAAGATTACAAATAAATGAAGATAATGAAAATGAAAAGACGAGATTGTATGTTTTGGAAATCCGGAGAATCTTCGGAAACAGTTTAAAGAAATTACTCTATATTAAAGAAAACGTTGCTCCAATCTCCGTGATTGTCTTTGTGATCTAAATATGCAGAAGTCAATTATTTACATACTTTTACATTGTTTCAATTTCTCGCAACGCACAGAAAGTAAAAAATTAAAGTTCTCTTCTAACTTAAACGTTTATTACTCAAAAGATCTTTTCATTTTTAATTGAAATCCATGATAAGATTCGCGTTCGCTTTTGAACGGCGAGAGGTAAGGACTCGGCGCATTTAAATGGAAGCGCGAGATGAAAAATTGGCGCGTGCCGGCCACGAGCCGCAAGTCGAGCACGCGATTTCACAGTGGCGTAGCGATCGATCGCACATTCCCGATCGCGATTTCGAGTTCGTCCCCTCTTCGAGTCGCGCGCAAAACGTCGTACGTACGTAGAAAATAGAGCGACTGATTGGCAGGACCCGAGGCAACGTGCGAACCTCGATGCAGCGATGTTCTCTCATGCCATTAGAGGAGATTCCTCCTCGTGAATTCCTTCGTTTACACGTCTATTACGGTTACATAATCTGATTTGATTACCGCTTTATCTTGCGATTCTGTTTCGTGCATAGGAGTTAGATGACTTGCTGAAAGGGAAGCTCGCTAAGAAACGAACGCAAAAAATGTGTTTTTTGAAAAATTTGCGTTCCGGTGCACAAGAGAGCATTGCTAACAGCAAGCCGTTTCAAAGATCGAAATACATAAATCTATTACAGAAAATTATAAATTAAATGATAAATGACGGCGATGTCAAGTGCACATAATACGTGGACACACTAATCAAGTTTAATAAATCGTGGCGGTTTACCAATTAGCGATTAAAGCGCTTGACCTTATGAAGAAATAAATAGAATGACCTGCGATCCGCTGCTGCACAACAATTCGCTCGATTTAGAACGCGGTGCGGTTAAAGAACATATTTTATAATGTGACCGATTTCGCTCGACAATTTATTAGCCGATAGTGCGAAAAATAAGTGTAATCATAAAAATTTCATGATGGAAAATTCTTGGTGGAAAATAAAGTGAAAAAAGGAAACAAGCTTTGTATAATTACTAGAATACATCGAAAAGACCTCGAATAGATCCTGATATTTGCGTCGGCGTATTTGCAGAATTAATTAGTTTGTCAAGAATACTTTATCGGAGAACGTAGCTATGAATATAATAATTAAAGTTCACATAAATATCACGTTTTCATAATACTAAATCCGGGAAAGAATTTTTCATATAAAAATATAAATATATATGAACATATATAATTATATACAAATTATTAATTATAATATATATAGTTATAACATATATATATTAATGATAATATATATAATATATATAATTATAATATAATTATATACAAATATATAGTTATATATAATGCATATATAACATACATATATAATTATATACAAGTTATTAATTATTAATATAATTATTATACAAAATACAAAGTATTCATATATGCTTATACATCCTTCTTTCTTTAGTAAAGTTACTCTTTGATATAAGAAAAATAATAATAACAAATGAGAAAACAAAAAATAATTAGAAGGATACTTTTTGCATTGTTTCTTTTACAAAAAGTCAAGTTTGAAATAACAAAAAGTTACTTATATATAATTATATATAGATCATTATATTTTCACAATTTTTTCTTATTTTTTAAACTTAATTTTTTGTAAATGAAACAATGCAAAAATTGTTTTTTAAATTATTTTTTAATTGTTTTCTTATGATCATTTTTTTTATCAAACAGTAATTTCGCAAAAGAAAGAAAGATATATGAACATATATGGATATATTTTGTATATAATTATATACAATATTACATACGTTATACATTATTTACATGTCTATATATATTCTTATATGAAAAATTTTTTTCCGAGAACTATTAAAACTATAATTGCTCTTGTTAATAAAAGTAGAAACGAATGGGATGAATTCGAAATGACACTCCGCTCATTTGAGACCAAATGCCGTCCGTTGGTGCCCACGGCACGACGCGACGCGGCGCCGCGGCACGTCGCCGCGCGGAGCGGAGCGGAGTCGCGTCGCGCGGCCGGCGCGGTGTCTCAGTTCGCGCACGGCCGCCACGGTGTGAGGACGGTGCGCGCGTTGACGCTCCTCGGCGTGTGCACTTGCCGAAGAGACAGAAAGAGAGGGATACGTGAACCGTGTCGCCTGCTCCCGTGCACCTCATCACGCCACGGTCTGTCCACGCGAATGCCGAACGACTGCCAGTCATGATCTCCGCCGCCGAGACGCGATATCTGTCACCAGGCACGCTCTTCCTGCTGTGCAACCTCGTGGTCGCGACGTACGCCCGGTCCTGGGGTAAGTCATGAGAGAGACGTCGACGGACGTGCGACAGATACGTGGGGGACGATCAGCGGCGATCGTCGTCGATGACACGCCGCGCCGGTAACGGCCGATCAAACACCGGGGGGTTCGGCGGATTAAACACCAGGAGGGTCGGGCGCGCGCACACCACGACGGCCGGCCCGTGTCCGTGCGCCCGTCCGTGTGTACGCGCGCGCGCGTGTTGGTGCACGAGCGCCGACTCCATTCACCCGCATCAGCCCGTCACGTACGCCACTTTTGCGCGCTCGGCTGTACGCTCTTTTACGCGCGAAAGCTGAATGAAACGCGACGGCGATCGGCGATCCGCGTCCACGTCGGCTCGTCGCCGATCGTCCGGCGCGGCCCGATCGGCCGCCCTCGCTCGCCCTTGCACCTGTTTTTTTACGTAACGAATGTCAGCGCGACCGGGGTGACGACCGCGCGCGCGTACGCGCGCCCACACACGCGACGTCAAATGGGAAATGGGAGCGGACGGGTCGCGATGACCGCGAGATCCGTCGGGAGAGACGTATCCGTATGTCATAGGTCGTGGAAATTCGTGGATACCGAGACGGTTGGCTCCCTTTCCTTTTCGCAGCGTCTCTCGGGTTTGAGTCCGCGCGCGTTTTCGCGGAGCGTATTGGCGGACGAGACCTTGTGACCTTATGTCATTCGCGGTGTAACAAGAAATAGAAAGCCGCTGGTACCTTGAGCTGGTTCCAGCATTAAAGTGAGAGAAGAGGGAAGAGCGTGTGTGATGGAAATCAATCGAGATCGTTTGAAAATCTGGGGCCGAGAGTTCATTCTCATCTCTCGATCTGCGTTAATACGCGTCACGTATAATCAGGGACGTAATCGATACGCGATAGTATGTGTGCCAGAGTGTTGACGCTAATACGCTTTGGGAAAGCCAGTAGTCAAAGATCAAAGTCGTGCGGAGCACGATAATATAAATAATAATATTATATAATCGCAGAAAAAAGAACCGTTTCTATCGAGATGCGATTATTTATACGATCTAGAAATCTCCTTGGCGCTTTCTATCCTCCCTTTTTTTCTCCTTTCTTCCTTTATCTGAATCTCATCAGCGATATTATTAATATATATTTTTACATTACATATATTAAAGTTATTTACATATTCTTAAGATGCTATTAGCATCATTTGCCAAACTGATCAAAATTTAATGTGAGATTATTTCAGTTTACGATTGCGTCGTAAGTCCGACAAATAATCGGCGCACAATTTAAAATGAACTGAAAAAATCAAACAGTAATTTTATAAAAGTATGTACTGTGTAATATTATTAGACATTAAAATCCAGTCACAATTATAAGCATTTCTCTTAATTTGATTGATTTATTCTTAAGGATCTATATTAATTATTATTAAATTATTGTTACATTATTATTAAATTAATTAATTATTATTATATTAATGTATATGTATACACACACACACATACACACATTAAATTAATTTAAATTACCGAGCGGAAAGTTACAAATAGAATACGCGCGATCATCTTTCGACCGTCTCGAAGATGATAGATTAATCTTGAAAAAAATCACACGACTGTTTCGAGCTTCTTGTCATCGCTATTGATGTAATATTATCGATGAATACTTCTTTTGGTAAACAGAAGATATACAAAAAAAAAAAAAATATCGCGCCGTTTCGAATAGAGCTAAATCTTTCCGCGCCGCTCGATGATCGAGGTTTTAACGCGTGTGTCAAATCACATGTTTTATCATGAAAAATCGCGCGTACGCTCGAAGTCGGGCAGAAAAGAAAAAAACAAACTCGTAACGTGTAAATGAGACGTTGTTTCGCAAAGCGCAAACCCAATTTCCATAAATTTGCCTTTTTATCCGGCAACGCGGTGATTCGAGAAGGTTCGCACAAGATCTCTAAACGTTCGCGAATTACCCGCGAAATCGCGGGAAGCGGATTCCATCATTCGTCAAAACCTTCGAAAAAACATTGACAAACGATAGAAGTATGTCAGAATGTCATTAGCCGAAATTTCCTTCTTGCCCGTCGATACGAGAGACTCAATATCATTTGAAACGCAGGTTTCCTTAATGATATTTGGTACTTATAGCTTTTAACGGTACCAAGTTACGCTTCGATCGAACATACAGAGTGAGCAAACACAGATAATATAATTGACCAAATAATTCGGGCAACAGTATTTTTACGAACTAAGTGTACGATTCTCAATAAACGTTACATTGTATCAGACGGGATAAATAATGCATAATGTTATCGAAGGAAGCTAAGGATCGCGGTGTTTACGATATTTCGTGATGCATAATGCATAACTGACATGAAGAAGAAAAATAGATCTGTTTGGCTTAACTTAATCAGGCAGTTATTAATTTTACATTTATACAATAAAGAGTAATAAATACGGCATATGAATTATTTATTTATGGAGTTCCAAAAGACTGGATATGAGAAAGGAGAAAGATGCAAATAGTAATAAGAAAAATAAATGTTTTTTATTGCTACTGAACTATGCTTTCTCTCATCGAAACGCACATCGCTTTATTTTAATTATAAAGAGCATCGAAGAAAGTAGCAAGTATTAATATTAATGCACCGTTTGCAATGTTGAACATATTATCTTACTGACTATTCGAACGATCGTAAATAAGTTGCAACTTGACAATTAATCAACACTGAAATGAAGACATCTCCAGAATAGTTATCGCTAGAACGTCGTCTCGCGATAACCGATCGCAGGCAGCGTGATCGTGTTACTTTCCTCTGTCTTTAGCTGTCGAGGAAAATGAAAGAAAAAAAACGAGATAATCCATCTAAAAATTGGATGAACTCAATAAGTCACTCAGTCGCATTGATTTACGCCGCCGCGCGATAACTCTTATGCAAGTTAGCGGATTAGATATTTTTCCCCGGAAAAAAATCTCCGCTCGGCGCTTGCATCAAATCTGTCGCAGTAATCCTTCCGGTCGGAAATCAACAAACCGAGCTTCAAAACATAACTGTACCTTGTTTAAGCAAAAAATGCGATATCTTATCAAATTGCGTGTCTACGTGCACGAAATAAATACGCGGAAGTACAGAAACTTCTACAGAAACTAAGAAGTCTTTCAATTGTATCTCATATTCTCTTTTTCTTCGCCGTTTATCTTACTCATTAATTTTATCGCGACCATCGATTGCAATTATGCATACTACGATATACAAAATGTTTTTTTTTTTTTTTTTAATTTTTTAAAGATTCATTTGTGTGCATTTTTTTCCATTACCAAGCCTGAAAATGCATTAGACATACAGATTAAGGCAGTTCCGTTTCCATTAGCACTTAAAATCGTGCTTTATCGTTTTGTGCGGGTGTGTGTTTTTTGTCCACCAAATCTTAATCTGTGTTTTTACGACTTAACAATTATTCGGTAGTGGAGTGCACGAAAGTAAAATTTATTTTAGAAAAAATATACGTAAGTTTTTCGATAGATCGAAGCGTAAATATTTCGGGAAACGCAACAGATTCTCAAGTGCTGCGCGACATGCGATCATCGTCCTTCGAGAATTGGCGCGAAAATGCCATCGCTGAAGTTGAAGATATTTTTCCTCGATATCGTTTTATCGCTAATGATCTCGAGCGCTTCGCAAGATTTACCTGACGCAATAGTCGCAATAACGAATTACGACATGGATTATTTTCTGACTAATTGATAATAAAAGTTCAAGAGCGATAATTTATAAATTAAATTACAATTTTTTTGAAATTCACTTGCATTGCGAAAGCATGATGACAATTGTTTTTTTTTTTAATTTATTGTCACGATTAATGATGATATCAATTGATGATAATATTAATTAATCGTTAATTGATAATAATATCAATTGATAATAATATTAATTGATCGTTAATTGATAATAATATCAATTGATGATAATATTAATTAATCGTAACAAATTAAACAAAAACAATTGTTCTCATGCTTTCGCAATGCGTGAATTTCAAAAAAATCGTCGTTGCAATAATTTAATTTAATTTATGAATTATCGCTCTTGAACTTTTTCTGATCAACTAGTCAGAAAATAATCTATGTCATAATTTGTTATTGCGTCAGGTTAACATTGTAAAGCGTTCGAGATTATTAGCGATAAGGCGATATCGAGGAAAAATATCCTCAACGATTAATATTTTTGCATCAATTCTCGAGGGACTACGATCGCATGTCGCGCGGCACTTGAGAATCTGTTGCGTTTTCCATGTAAAATATTACTTTTTGATCTATTTATCAAAAAACTCAAGTTTTTTTTAAATAAATATTATTTTCGTTACACCTTACTGTAACACCTCACTGTACCTCCTATTAAGTAATTGTTAAGTCATAAAAATAGATTAAGGTGGACACATATACATACATACACATATACACAATGATAAAGCATGCTTTTAAGTGCTAGATAATGGAAACTAACAGAACTGCCTTAAAATGTATGTCTAACACGCATTTTCAGACTTCGTAATGAAAAAAAACGCACAAATGTATTTTTGCAAAATAAAAAGATAATCTGTATCGCGCGTAGTATGCAATTGCAATTATTTGTTAAAACTTTATTTCACGCTATAAAACTTTTTCCCGGAAACCTTTATTGATTTTATTCGACTAAAAACGGCTAGTTTCTTCTTGAGATCATATTCTAAATGAGGGTTCTTATTTCTGCAGATTTAGCCGTGGTGATTGGTAATGAAATCGACTTTTTCGCGCATAACAATACATCTGTGGGCCATGCTAGTATCGCAGAAGCCGTTGCTCTGACCGGAATAACATACGATGATACTACTCGAACGATGTATTTGTCTGACGTAAGGAACAACGTGTCTATATTCAGCAACGATCTCACGGAGAAGAATTTTACATCAAAGCCCCTGTTGAAGAGTAAGTACAGAGCGCACAGCTTTCAATTATCATAAGAGATCAAATCCGATAATCGTCTCGCGGATATTTTGGAAAACATTCAAAAAGCTTCATCAATTCTTTTTTTTTAACTCACTCTAACGTCTTTGTTACACGTTTATATTTTTAAAATTATATAATTAAAAATAATAATCGCTATTCTTTTTGAGATGACGAGATTAAAATAAAATGTACATGTATTATTAGTTTTCTTATTTGTTTACAGGGATATATTATTTATTGACAAGACTCATGATATTTATAGAATATGTTATATATTTGAGATATTTTCTCGTTTGCTGATTAACTCTATAGTTTTTTTTTTTTTACTGATTAATTAGCTATATCTTTTGTCATAATATGAAAATGAAAAATGTAGAAATGTAAAACGATATCAAAATTTACGATTCAATTCTTGCGGCCTATAAGATCAAATGCTAATAAAATCGCTTTCGTTTAAATTTTAAAATACGTGAGAAATTCCGCTGAGTTTGTCACGTATTACAGAGACATTGGCACGATCCAACTAAACCGGTTTCATTGACGAAAAGTCGTTTACTCGGACATATTCGTAAATCGAGAAGATCCTTTGCACGGATTTTCTCGTGTTACCAATGAATACGTGCGTGAATATCAAAGATCTTTTCTATTTTTATTTCTACTGAGAAGGAACATTCTTTTGCTTTTAACGTTATAACCAAGATATTATATAAATTAACATTGAAAAATACTCACGTATCTTCCTTTTTGAAAATCTCTTTCGCGAAAGGAATTCGAAATAAATGTGTGTAATGACGACGTGTTTGCCGTGAATAGTAAATATGACTTGTGATATAACTTTACGTCGTTGTTACATCATTGAATTGCGTATGCGTAGAAGAAAACGGAATGCACGTCGTTGGGATGGTTTTCGACACGTCATCGCGTACTCTGTTCTGGGCCGATGCCTTAAAGGAGATCATTGCGAAGATGCACGTACCGCTGAGCGGTGAACCGGGCGATCCTGTCGCATTGCACAATCTCACCGGGAGCAACCCACGTGGCATCGCCCTCGACGTGTGTAACAGGTGTGCCATTTACAGTGTCCTGCGTCACGAAGATTATTCCTCTCATCCGCTGACCCGCTCGTAAAGTCGAGAAATGCCAAACGGTCATCAATAGAAATCGTAAATTGCAATGCATAAATAAAAATCTTGAAGATGCATTAAAGAATCGAAGCTTCAAGTACATCAATATTTTTAATAAATTTTATTAAGAGATTAAATTTTTTAAATTTATAATTTATTAAAGTAAATCTTATTAGTTTTATTTTGAAGTATCATATTGGGAAATTACTTTAGTAATTATATCGATGATTGAACATTATGAATAAACATAAAATAGAAATATTAATAACTATGCATGATACATTAAAACAAAATAATATTAAAACAAAGCGGAAAAAAGTAAAGCGCGAATACAAGAATGGATAGATAGAAAATGGATAGCTATCGCAGCAATTCTCAATACATTCATCCGTCTCGCATTGTCAGCAAATGCTTTATAATAAAAAAAAAAAGCACAGCTGAAAGTGTAAGCCTGAAAAAGGCGTCGTTCTCACTGGAATTTTCCGATCGTCTGTCCATTTTATATCGTCAAATTAATGTTTTATAGCAAAATATTTTATTGTATTCTATTGTATATATATTATTCCATCATTGCATATATAAAAATTATAAGAAATGTTATCCTATAATTCGGACATTATAAAAACTTTGTATTTTTAAAAATTTATATCTATAAATCAAATAAATTTATTTGGAATAAATTTAAAAAAATAAATTTATTTAAAATTAAAATTAAAAATACAGTTATATGATTATTAATACAAAATAAATTTGATGTGTGATTTACATCGTCCGATATCGAGTAGAGGAGAAAAAAATGATAGAAAATCGACAATAATCGCAAACTTCTTCTCTAGCCGCATATACTGGGTAAACAGCAACACCTCGAATCCCAGTATCGAGTGTTCCAATCTTGATGGGAGCAATCGGACGACCGTGATCAAGGAGAATCTGTACGAACCCGTGGCGGTGGCGATCGACCACGCGGAGCGGAAGCTGTATTGGATCGATGATGTCGAGGGGATCCACTTCAAGATCGAGCGCGGCAACTTGGACGGTAGCCAGCGGGAATTGCTGGTCCATAACAAGCATCAGCAACCGGTTTATTTAGCAGTGGACAACGAATCGATTTACTGGTCCGATTGGGTGCACAGCGCGGTCTGGACCATGCCAAAAAACGCAAAGGCTGGAGATTATCCTACCAAGTTCATATCTTACTACGACTCCAGAAGGGACGCGGATCCGGCCGGCATCGTGACGCGCGACAATGTTGGTCAAATCGATTGCGCGACGATCCTATCGACGATAGAGAAGAAAACAAACCCGTTGGAGCCCGCTTCCCGACCAGCGTCCGAGACGTTCAATAATCTAACTACCAGCACGGAGGAATCGGATTTGACCACCGACAGCTCCAAATACTGCCTAAACGACGGCCATCTGAACAAAACAAACAACACGTGTCGATGCAAACGTGGGTAAGTGATTTTAATAGAACATATAAGTAATTTGTTAAATGATGTTACTGATTAATATATATAATCTATATTGATAGAAATAAAGATTGCAGCATTTCGAATAAAATCAAGCTTACTCGCAGCTATTCGTTACAAAAAAATTTAAATAACTTTATATAAAAAATATGATTTTGAAAATTTTATTACAAAAGTGTAAAAAGTAATATATAAATTAATATATACTAAATATATACTTTTAATTTTAATGTTGCATAAATTTTTGACATCTATCGTATATATGTATAATTGTACAAAAAGTTACATAATTAAATGATTATCCATTAAATTAGCTCAATTTTTCCGCGTTTGATAATCAATTTGAGAATTCGCATAATTCTTGCAGGTTCACTGGACCTTTTTGCGAAATTTCTCTTTGTCACAATTACTGCCTCCGTGGTACATGTACTGTAAACCATCGCGGACTTCCCGAATGCAGATGCACGGGCACGTTTAGTGGCGCTCGTTGTGAAACGGATGTTTGCAATGATTACTGTCTTTACGACGGCGAGTGTTCCGTCCAAGATGGAAAGCCATTCTGTAGCTGTAAATATTCCAAAGGGACCCGATGTGAAGAATCGAGTGATATTGAGAAGATCTGTGAGATCTATTGCGCGAGCGATCGCGTTGGATTACCCAGCGTCATGTCGTGCAGGTAAAAACGAGACTTTCTATTTATATTAATTGACATTTGATAATTCTGTATACGTTTCCAATGTTACGTGTTTCTATATTAATAACAACATAGAAAAATAATTAGAAGGTTAAAGATTATAATTATGTTTAAAAATATTTTTAAAAGATTGTATTTATAATCGTATTTATAATAAGAAATTATAATAAAATTTAATAAAATTCAGAGAAAATATATGATTTTGAAAGCAATCTGTATGTACGTAATACAGAATATCAAAATTTTTATCATTATATATCAACTCGTATATATATCACTCATTATATATCAACAGGTGTACGGATTTTAATCAAACGGCCGAAAGAATTACGCTTACCAATGGTTTCCAAAGCAGTATGTTGCTACCGATATTCGTAGCCCTCACCGCTCTCTTTCTTCTAATGATCGCCATACTTAGTTACTATATAAATAAATTACGGAGGCGGCCGCGAATCAAGAGGCACTATGTGGTCAGTAAGGGCGTTACGCCGCTCACATCCCGACCGCAGATACCGGATCAGTGCGAAATTACCATAGAGAATTGCTGCAACATGAATATCTGCGAAACTGTGAGTGATATGTCATCTAAATAACGCCCCATGTAATTGATAGCGTGCGTCGCATCAACATTGCTGACGCTAAGGAAACTTAAGACCGAATCCGCGATACTGGTCTTCCTCGTGTCTCGTACTTCGCTGCGGATGCAAAATCATGACTTCTCGCAATCGCGGTTATCATATCCTTATAATTACAATAAGTTATTAGGGAAAAAACTTCATTTGGCTTGATTAACAAGCGAACGCGCGATTGCACGATTCAAATTCTACGAAATGCAACGAAATTTCTATTTTTCTCAAAGCCACTTAGGATTATAGATGGCCTTTTATACTGCTAATTTCCGAGAAAGATATCAAATTAATTTGTATATTATGAATACGAATTTTTAGACTATCTTTTTCTAAAAATTCGTACTCATTTTTGCGTATCTCTGCCTTAAAAAAAAGAAATTCTTGTTATATATTCGTTATATTCTCTGTTATTTAATAACTGCCTCACTGGAAACATTTTAAAGTGACAGCTTTTACAAAACAGTATTGCGTTAGTATTACATGACTAATCTCTTTAATTATTTATTATTTGAATAATTTTATTCAATTTTTTTACATAAAATGTTCATGGTTACTTAAAAGATGAATATACAATGTGAGGGATATAATCTTGTTAATTAATTTACACACAGTACATATGACATACAGTAGACTTTCTAATTATTTATTTTACATCGTGTATTGCTTGTTTTTATAAACTTTATATGACTATTCTTTATCAACGATTTTACACTTTTATGTATTCTTTCGCGCTAATTAAAAATTCATGCTAATCGTGAGAATAGAAGTAAATATATAATTGCCAACATTCTACGCATGAATCATTAGATTATTTTTATAACCTTATTATTATTTTATATCTAGTTTTATAATAATAATTTCGAAATTGACTTTGCCGATGGAAAAAGGTCAATAATTGATTTATTATCTTGTAATATAATTAAAGAGAGTGCAAAGTCAAATTATGCTATCTCGTTTATGAGTACAGCTAATGTATTCGCGCGTAGATTTCAACTGCGTGCACAATGTCAACGATCGAATTATGCTAAGACTGGATCTGTTTTGCCGTTATATAGCGATTTAGCAATCGACTAAATTGGAACTGTAATTTCTCATATTAATGTGCGATAATGTCAACGGTTATAGCCTTGTTTTTTTTCGCGCGCAGTTCTAAAACACGATGTATATTTGTTACTTGAAATAAACGACGGTTGTATTAAGAATAAGACTTCCTACAAAGACGCCTTCAACAACAATTTTATAATTATTTTCAATTATCACAATTATGGTTCGATGAGAAATCTTGCCGCATGTTTAATCATTTCTAAATTCGTATAAATTTAATAGAATCTAAATGAATGAATTTAAATGAATTTGTATAAATTTAAATGAATCTCTCAATTTATTTCGCTAATTTTGCAAAAAAATAAGAATCAGCGACTGTCAAATAGATAACAGGATAATTTCGTTCTTTTGCAGCCGTGTTTCGAACCGAAATTACGAAATGGTGTACCAAGGAGCAATAGTGTGAAAAAGGAAGAGAAGAATTCCTTGTTGGATAATATGGAGGGTAATTCGTGCTAGCACATGCTACTCTCGTCTCGTCGCAAATGGCGAAAACTCTGCCTGAGCTCTGCACCGCGTCGGAGATCGTGTTCGCGGGACTGTTCCGCGCCTGTATATAATACAGCGGCAAATTTTAGTATTGTTGTTAAGTTTGAAAACATCCGTGTTGAGAAAGAGAGAGAAAGAGATGGGATGCACACGAGCGCGCTATATCGACGACGATTTCACTCCATGTTGGAAAAGGAAGCCAAAGGTCTTTTTAGAAGGTCCTATTTCTTAGTACGTCATACACATTAGGGCTGTGTTTTAGAACCATTTTTTTCACTTGGTAGTCATTAAATTCATCATTTGACGATGTTAGACGTTCGTTTCAGCAATTACAAAGCTGGATTTTACGTTTTTCTAAATTGGCCAAGCGTAATCCCTCTCGCGCAAGCAACACTAAAACAACACTTTAAATAAAAAACGCTAGATGTTATTATAATTCGAAGATCTGAACGATATTTTTTTGATTGTATTATTGGATTATATTTCTCTCAAACTTTCGTAAACATTATATAATAACTGAATACACTGAATTTTGAGTTCGTGAGAGATTGTATTGTTAAACAAAGAAAAAATAAAACGATTAATATCGATATTTGAGACAAGCAAGCGAAGGGAAACGCGTACGCAGTTTAGAAATAATTTTTTCATGATCTATCTATCAAACAACATATTTTTAGTACGAAAAGTAATGCTTCTTTGTAGTTTTATATTTCATTTCTGTTCGTTTTTCTCATATCATTTAGAAGAGAACTCAAATGTGTGCAAACTGGAGAGAGAAAAAGAGAGAAAGAATAAGAAAAAAGTAGCTATCGCAGTCACAAGGGTAACTGCGTAAAAGTTGCCTTAAGCGATAATTCTAATCGTTGCTCAAAGTACCACTGAGTACATTCCTAAAAGAAATTTAGATCGCGATATGGCATCGCAGAGATAAGCGATTTTCTTATGACATTTTTTGACTGAGCCATCTGTCAATGGACTTTACATAATTATGTCAGTAATTTCATCGCGTTCAGATCATAATTCGACAATTGATTCCATTCGTTATTCTTTGATTTTACATATCGCGTTCGCGACAATTCTTATCGCGCTTCAGATCTCGATTCGAAGCGCTTCTCTCTAACTCCATTCTTAGTTGATCCATTAAATGAATTCGTTTACATTTCCGTATTCATGTTCAACCGCTGACCATTCTTCATCATACTGTGAGTACAACATACGCATGTATATAGATGTAAATACATCTAACATTTGTGAACATACGAAATGATGAACTCGAGTTGGATCGCGCTTTTACTCGCCTACGATCCTTTAATGTGAATTGATATCGCTACTGAATATTATTATTCAACTCGGGAAACGTTATCACTGACGTAAATTCATAGTAGTGATAATGAAAATTTATGTGGCGTTGCCTAGGAAACTAAATATATAATACACGTATACATGTGTAACGCTACGAGATGTATACTAGATGAAAATAGGAAAATGTTCGGAATCACAATGTATATAAACGATCCTCACACGAATACCGGATGCTCCCAGTGATAGAATACACTGCAGATGTATGAAACTTTGCCAATGCTTATATCAATAATGTTCGTAATTCTTTTTCTTATTTTGAGGATCGTTTTTTTTTTATAGTTCAAAGATACCGATAGCGTTCATTGCAGAACAATACTCCGTTTACTTATTCCGAAAACTTTTGTTCTCTATCGATGCAACGCGGAGCCAACTTTTAACAGTCTTCTTCCAATTTTATTCCATCGCGAAAGCGAAAAATAATCATGTACCACTTTTATTTTATATCATGTGCAATTGCGGTGATTACAACGCACGTGTGAGGTCACGTGCGAAGCGAAATGATGCACTTGTACATTAAAATCAATTTTATTTTGGTTATTTTGTTCTTAAGGAAGATGATCGCAAATTTTAATTTTATTTTTTGTAATATTCAATATTTTTGCGCAAATCAGTTGTAATGCATAGCAGCTACTTAAAGCGTACAATCTGTTACGTACACCAAAGTTGTTTTTGTTAGTAATATTAACGTGAAACAGAGTACAATATTATTGGTTTGCAGAAATTATATCGCATATTGAGTTAAGACATAATTAAACTATTTGTGAATGAATATTATATGGAAATCTTATATATTGAAAAACTTTTTATTTTCAATTCTAATCACATTTTAAAATGGCAAACCAATGATTATTATGTTGTTCATTTGTTTATTTATAGGATTTATGTTATTCTTTATGATACGGAATAATGTTCCTGTCGTTGTGACAAATTATTCGCAATATGACGATACTTTTTTGTTCCTGTATACGATAGATGCTACTTAAAGGAAAATTGTCATGTTTACTTTTTAAATCTATTATATAATTGCGTACTAAAGATTTGCGACATTTGCCGATTCTATATATAATATATGTATATACATATTTAAATATGAAAAAAAAAAATATATATATATATATAAAAGTTGCGCGATCTGCGTATCGATATTTGGAAGATAGCCCTCTCCCACACACTCATCCCCAGAGACGGGATAGTGGATTTATGGTGAAAGGGTTATATTCTTGAAAAATATGAAAGCCATGACGATGTATAATATGCAATATGTTTCTATACAATTTTATATTAGGTATTTATTCGAAATTTGTCTTATGTAGTATTTTCTCGAATTTATTAGCTAATAAAGACAATTATTTTTATGCACAAATATTAATCTATTATCTTTTGAATATTTAATATTTGATCTCTATTATTTTGAATATTTTCTGCATAGAAATTCGAGAATTTATTGCATTTATCTTAAATTGTGTACTTAAACTGTGTGTTAAGTCGTACTTAAATTGTAATGAAAGGATTAGATTCTTTAAATTATACAAATAGAACTTTAAAAGCAACATATTGCATATTTTGCGTCCTTTTACAATGGTTATAATGCTGGTTGCTATTGTATACAGATTAAAGTGGAAATAAAATGGATTATCTCTTATTACTGGCGTATCATTGTTACATATATATCTTCTTTTGAGAAAAACGTGATAAATAGATTTAAATTATAATTTAAATATACGTTTTTGTTTAAAGAGCAATTATTACACATTGGATAATTTTAACATAGATTTTAACATTCCATATGCGATAGGTAAGTATAGTATCTGTTTTTCTGTAAAACACTATAAAACGTATAAATAAAACGTTTTCCTGTTTTAGATAAAACTGGATTTTAGTATAAGATACAGAAACTTAAATGAAATAAATTAAGTTGACTGCAGGTTGTCAAAGTTGCCAATATATATTTTTATAAAAATTGATATTTTCATTCTTAGGAAGTATGTAATTTTCTAAGAGACAATTTCAAGAAATTAATTTTCCGTTATGCGTCTATTTATGAAAAAGCAGGATATACATGTATGTACCGCCAAATTTAAGTTAGCTATCTTATTAAATAATAAACATGTTGGTTAAATAAAATTTATATTGATTACATCTTCTTAAATACACAGATTTTTATAAAAATATTTTGTAATGTAAAATTTTTTTTCGTAATATGTTTTATCAATAATTATTAAATAAATATATACGTTAAACAAATATTTTTTGAACAAAAGACAATGTATTTTTTCATAAAATTTTTTTTTATTAAAATAATTTTATAATGTAATATGTAACATGATGATAAATCACATAAATTTTTCTGAAAACTATGTATAATGAAAAATGATCATGATATTTCTCTTTATGCAAAGTTATTAACACATCTTAAGTGTGCGATAGTTATTGAATAATACAATTAGAATATTAACAATAAACAGAGTTAAAATACGTATTATTCAAGATCACCCTTCAGAAATCTTTAAAGTTATTAAAAAAATACATCAATAAAAAAATGTACATACGAGAGTTGGATGGAATACGAGAATTATCCAAAATCTAATTACAATTATTAGAAAAATATATTCGAGAAGAAGTAAGTGGCAGCGAGAACTGACAAGCTCGTCAAAAGCTCGAAAAATTGCTGCGATACCGGGGAAGCAGATTAGCGAGAAAGTTACAGTAGGTATTCCAAATTGCTCTGCCAAAACTACCCGCAGCTTACCCTCTACCTTAGTCAATGAAGATGTTCAACTCCTCATCAATGAAAATGCTGGCAAGCAGCAGCAATATGCCCAGAAGCAGTATGCTCCCCCATTGATCAATGATCGCGTAATGTAGGGAAATCAACGCTCTCGCTTAGAATATTTTCCGACAATCTCTTCGCTAAACATGCGTTCCTATTACTTTCGGTGATTTGAATGAAATTTCCGACGCTGAGAAATCCATTTTTCGCCTAACTTTTTCGACCAAATGTGTACTTTTAATAATTTTTATCATTTTTTGGGCATCTCCACGGACGCGTAATCAAATTCGATCTATTATTTATATATATAATCTAATATTAAAACCTCTAAATTATTTAATTACTATTGTATCTATTAATTATGTATACGTTTAAATTATAAATAATCACGTAAACTCAAGATGCGATAACTTATCTCACGATAAAAGCAAAATGAAATAATTCTTAATATATGTTTTTTTTTGCCAAATGTTACACTATTCTGTTAAATCATTTGCTTAATTATCTAACAGACATTTATTAATTTATTGAACAAGTGTTGCATTAACTATATTAATCAAAAATCGTTTGGTGTCGTGTATACACGCATTTCTCAAGGATTGCTATTATGCAACAACATTCTAAGGGCGATATTCATAGTCGAAGCTCAAGGCAGCGCTTAAGACCGTCTTGATGAAGACTGTCTTATTTAGTTAAGATCATCTCAAAAACGGTATAATTCATAGTTGCGATATAAGTCGCAATATTAACAATATCAGGATCAATATTTGCTTCTGCTTTATGTCTGCCTCCATCAGTTGCCATAACCGATTGTCTCTCTTTCGTTAATTATTAACATATATTAAAATTTCGATGTGACGTATACTATAGTAGAAATATTTTGTTCCTTTTATACAGACACATCTGTCACAGAAAAAAAAAGTAATAAAGCATTAACATGAAACGAGAAAAAAAAGAAACATTGTTAAACATAGAAGAAAATTTAAAGGTGGAACGTATAAAACGGATAATAAATCAAGAACAAGAATTGGCACATATAAAACAAAGACATGAAGAAAAAATAGCCAAGATGAAAGAAGAACATTTAAAAGAGATGAATTATATACAGTTACAACATTTAAAAGAAATGCAGAAAGTAGAAATGGAAATCAATAAAGCAAAATTGAAGATTGTGGAACGTCAATCCCGAGATAAAAAAAATATTAATCTATAAGTTCAATGTGTTTAATTTATTACTTTTTAATTTTATATTTTTCAATAAGTGTTAAAATATTCAAACTTTAAATATGATGAATAAGTTTAAATATATGATATTTTTTTTTAGTTTAAATGATATGAATATATTCAAATATGATGTTTTTTTTAAGTTAAAATAATGTTTTTAACATTTTAATTAAAAATAAATATGCACAAAATTTTGTTAAAATT
>JANQDE010000029.1:1531801-1557644 GCA_037157785.1 Cephalotes varians
TGTGTGTGTGTGTGTGTGTAATATATATATATATATATATAAATGTATAAAAATGTATAGAATAAATGTTTATTAAATGCTTATTTGACGTTTATTTAACGTTTAGTGACTGTGTTACTTGGAATATTCAATTTTCACTCCAATACAAAACAAATTCGTCTGTATAACATGGTCTGTACAACAGTACATTTCCAATTCGTTCTTGAAAATCGTGAAGTTTGTTGCATTTGTAGATGGGTACCAAATATATGCGTATTTGCCATTATCAAAATCCGTATATTTTCCGGACAATCCATGTTTTTGCGCCATTGCGCAAATTTCATCCAGTTGGATATACGATATTCCCAACTTCTTCAATAATTCTTGGTTTATGCAAATGCAAGTCTGTCAAAAATATACGTTAATGTGAAATTCAGCTTGCGATGACGTAGAAGTTCTTAAATAAAACTCATGAAAAAATATGACATAGAAAACGCAGCTATACATAATATATTCAACAGAACAACATTTTTTTATTGAGTTCATGTTACGACTTACTTCTAATAGTTCATGTAGCTGTAAAAGAAAATCATTTTTCATTTCCTGATATTTCCTCATACTGATTTCACTAATTTTGTAAATATCTAACATTAATTTTAATACCCCATAAGCCTTGTTCGTTAGAAGGTCAATGTCGTTCAAGATAAAATTGGCATATTTAGGAAACACATTCATTAATTCTGCAACGTGTTGTTTCTCAGCTTTTACATCTTGCCTCTGATTTGAATCAACTAGCAGTATTGACATGCTTGGTAAATAACACGGTTCATACTGATCCTGTTCTTCCTCATATTTCATTAACGCTCCATACGTGCACACCATTATATCTAACAAATCTGATTTGGGGGCAATTATGTCGCAATTATTTGCGTAAATACAAATATTTTCAAGATCTGTTTTGTTAAAAATACTATGAGCATCCTTTTGCAGGCGTGACCAATGTAACAAACATGCCACGAGACATACTTTTAATGATGCTAGAGACATAAATTCTCCATTCGATATTAATTGTGTAGTTAAAAATATACTGAAAGATTTTATTTCAATCTGGTTTTTGTTTTTGATAAAAACAATCAAATAATAAAATATTTGTAAAAATTTTTTCTGGTTGATTGACTCGTAAAACTGAAATGTGAATTCTGACACTGTTTGATGCAATAACTCCATATTTTTTTCACAACACTTGTAAAAATTAAAAAATTTTTTTAAAGAAATTTTATGGAATAGATTGATTTGAGGAAAACGTATTGTAACATCTTTTGAAAGCGAGGCTGGTACTTCTTGAAAAATCAGTGTAGTACGTAAATTTATGCTAGCTCTTAGTCTAGTTTTAGCGTATTCACCGAATATGCTTAAACTGGCTGGTGCGGATATTCGGAAATGAATATCCGTATTCATTTTTACAACTAATAATTTATATGATATTATTTATAGTATATTATAGTTTTATATATATTATAGTTTTTCGTTTCGTCCGTTACTATAGTATTTTTATCAACTGGAAAGAGAAAATAATATCAGTTATTTACTAATATTTCGTACATAGCTTGACGCAAATGTCATTAATTAATGAAACATTACATAAAAGGATATTTATGCGCGTCAGTCAGAGATATTAAAATCATGATTTTTATATTCTGAAAATAATACTTTACATTCTTACTTACTTGATGAAATAAATAAAACTCATAAAAACGTTTTTATTATAACTTATATTGCGGAGCAGATCAGAAACGATTATTTTGCGAATCAATGCAATCTATTACTTTTTCTAACAACACTCACACGATCAAGTGCCTTGAATCACTAATGGACGGGAATGGAAAAGCGAAAAGTAATAACATGCGCAAGGTGAAATGTATTTATTTACTAATACAATTTTGTTTCTGTTTTTTTATTTTTATTTAAATTTGTACAGAAAAATTGTGCAAGTAATAAATAGCTTTTGACCACCATTATGCAATAATATTCTAAAATATTTTATTATTTATTCTCGAGAGAGCATGCCTTGCATTCCTAAACGCATTGTCAATATAAAAATATCTCTCGAGAATTGCTCGCTTTCGTCGGCAAATGGAACTATCTCGTTTGTTATTATTACGCGACAATATACAAAATTATTTTAGCTTTTAATTCTTCTCGAGAGAGAATATGCCCTGCATTAAAGAACACAAGACATTATCAATATAAACGCAAATTTCTTGAGATTTGCCTACTGTTGCATTTAGAGTTACCGTCAGCATTTGGAGCTTCCTCTTTCTTGAGAGATGCTTTTATGTTGTTAATGTCGTGAGTCCTTTAATACAAAGAATATTCTAAATCTTTTTATCTTGAAATTTTTATAAGATATTAACAAATATGTATTATTAATATATAATGACATATCTCGAGATTGTTCAATATCGCTCATCGCGATATTCAGAGCTTCGTTTTTCTCATCGATCTGCACTATTGTATGCAACAGTATTTCAGATTTTTTCATCATTTTTTTTTCAAAGACCTTGTTTTAAAGTTTTTTTTAAAAAACATTATGTGAATAATTTTAAAAAGACAAATATTTATCCAACATCTTACAAATTTTTTAAATTAATTCAGATATTCGCTTTTCTCATTAAATTACATAAATAAATCATTGCACTTAAAATCTCTTTTAAACGATCACTTAATTCCTTGTTTGTATCTGTAATCGTATTTAAAACTATGTTGTCGATACGTTTATGCTAATAAAATAAAAATTTGTGCAAAATTTTTTGGAATTTATCGGTACGAAATCAAGTATGTTCGATAAGAAGCATGGCAGACACTAACAAAGGCCGATCTGAATTAGGCTCGATATTAACATAAGGGAAACGCTCCGTGAGCAAGCGAAACAATCGAACGCTCTTGATGCCCGTAATAAAATGGCATCCGCGTCTCATCTGAAGGGCACCCGCAAGACGTACAGCTTCGAGGAGCGGAAGATCCTGATATCACTGATAAACAAATACGAGATCGTCCAGGACAGGAAGTCAGATCCGATCTCCATATGCAAACGGAAGTCGGCGTGGTCGCGAATTGCCGAGGAGTACAACTCGACGGTAGGATCCCGAGGTGCGCGTTCCGCCGTGCAGCTCAGACGTTGCTGGGAGAATATGAAGGCCTGCAAGCGCAATCGCGAGGAAAAGAAATTCCGGTAATTACTTTTGGGATTAATTGAGCTTGGAATTTAACAGAACATATAACAGACATGGCATATAACGGAACTTAATAGCTATAGTTTGACGAAACTTGTATTTGATAGGATGTAGTTTGATGAAAGTCGTATTTTGAGTTTTGCTTGTAAGAACTAGAGAACGATTAGAGAGTAGAGAGTTTGAAAGAAGTCTGCTTTAATCCAGAAATGCCGGATGGAGAACGCGACTCACGCCGGGAGAAGACGTATGTCCCGAGCATATGTGCATCCTTTCTTTCTGTGCGCATCCCCTCCATTTGACTCTCGTGTAAATCTGCGTTCTCAATCTGGC
This sequence comes from Cephalotes varians, assembly GCA_037157785.1. Taxonomy (NCBI): domain Eukaryota; kingdom Metazoa; phylum Arthropoda; class Insecta; order Hymenoptera; family Formicidae; genus Cephalotes; species Cephalotes varians. Next base: position 1,535,344 of record JANQDE010000029.1, read on the forward strand.
ATCTCTGCTTCAATCTCGTCCAAAAGTTTGCTAGCAAGTGGTTTGCCTTTGCAATGTAAAAAAATTGTATAAAAAAAAATACGAAAACAAAATTTTAATCTTTTGATCTTTTAGTGAGAATATGAAAATGATTTATCAATCGACAAAGAACGAAAGGTGGAGAAATCAATGCTGGGAAGGTATAACTTATGGCCAGAATATGTCGGAAGCGCCGATATCTACCGGAACTGTCGGTTTACCACCGAATGTAGTATTCGAGCCAAAAGATTCAGAGCCGTTCACATTGCAAAGTGTTTGCACCGCCGGATCTCAAAATTCAAACCGCCTGAAGAAGGATGTAGACAGTCGTGAAAACTCAAATTGTAAATATGCTGCATAATAATAATATAACAATAATTTAATATTTAATATTATTATAAATGGAGAGCTTAATATACTTAATATATTTCCTAGTTATCTTCATGAAAATAATGAAAACTTTTGAAATAATCAAATCTGACTTCACGTAGCTGACAATGCGTTTAAGCAAATGATCGCTGAGAGAGATAAATGCGACGCTATCGCACCATCCCCCGATTCGATGGACTATTATGACAGATTCGTAAGAAGAAACGCGAATTCTCCTACGATTGATCAATCGGCGGACAACAGTCTTGAGAAGATCGCGCACCAAAAAGGTCACGTAAATCCGGGCTCGAGTGCCTTATACACTTTGATCTCGCCTGGCGTTGCGCAGGAGCACAATCGCAAGAGGAAATCCGTGCAACGAGAAGAAGAACTGCATGTGCTCGCGCTTTCAGAAGCGCAGATGAAGGTCGACATCGCTGCTATGTTGAAGGAGGAAGCGAGGATCAAGCTGGAGGAGGCTCATTATCGCAAGGAGGAGGCGAGGCTCAGAATGCTGCTCTTTACTTATAAATTGGACAGGATTAAAGATGAATGAGGCAAGGCGGATAATTATATTGAACATGGCGTAGGACGCTTTGTCGTGAGTCCATTATTTTTCTTTATTTTTGTCGCCATTGATCCGATGGCATCGATATCAATGCTGATGCTCATAGCAAACAAGATTGATTTAAAAACATAAACGTAATTTGTGCAGTTTATAATACCAATTTATTTTTCATAAATGCAAAATTAGGATATCATAATAAATACAAACTTTCTGATGATTTATTTTCTAGTAATTAATAATTATTGCATTATGTGATATTATTTTGTTTATGACGAACGTTGCAAAGTTGTGACTTTTGACGATGTAGATGCGACGGAGAGTCGACAAAATTATGAGAGTAATATAAAAGAAGAACATTTCGATGTTCACGTTATTCGTACTATTGGTATGTTTGATTTCAGTCATTTTTATTTAAAATATAGGAGCACAGAGAACTCGCGCGTATATTCTCGTTTTTATTCTAAATTTAAAAGAAACATATGTAAAAAATAGAAAATTAGATTTTGTAAGAAAGATATAATGAATTTATCATTTTGTCAGATTATCGTAAAATTGAGTATATCGCGAGTTTTCTTTGCAGCTAAAAATTTCTTGATTATTTAAAACTTAAATTTCTATATTAATAAGAATTATTTTGCAGTCATTTTGGAATGTCAATTGAGAGAAACAGATGCTTTTTTTGAAGCATTTTCGAAGTATTTTTTTGAAATATCTTTTAAGTAGGAAATATTTTAAAGCAATATCGTTAATTTCTCAACTATTAATAATAATATTATACGTAAACGTAAATTCTTCTAATTTAGTTAATTTTTTCGAGATAAAAATCGATCTGGATTATTTCAAAATCCATTTGAATGATCATTGATAAATGCTTGACAGTTATTAGCTGGGGGATTGGCAGTGGATTATTGACTAGTGACAGAATTAGATCATATTGGATGTTGATTTGTCGTAGATTGATTATCGTTAGTCAGTTCCGTATACTCTCATTAAAGTAAACAAACGGAGCGGGGATCGATTTCTTCTTGCGTATTTTTTCTACATAAGATGAAAGTTGTCGCTGAGAGCCGATTTCGCGGCGTTCGAGCAATGGGTGATCTCGAAAAGCGAGGGATCGGTGTAGATCGGCTCGCTCGGATCGAAACCGCCACGTCGGCCGGTGGATAATCCCACAGCACCCTCCAGAGCGGTGGACGACGAGGCGAGATGTTGGCTGATGGCGTTGCTCATTGATCTCGAGATCGATCTGATTAAACATTATCTGTTACGATCTCCATTGCAAATTACAGCTTTATATGATATAACAACAAATGATAACTATAACTAATGATAACTATAAATGCGAAATATTAAATATTTATTTGCAACGCATTTTCCTGCGCGACTCACAACTTAAACTATATAGATATTGCTCGTTCACAGAAAAAAAAATTAGTCTTAAATTAAAATTAGGCAATCTCATATGTAAGCAAGAAAATTATAATCTTAGGAAGATTTTAGTGTTGATTTGATTAAATTTGTATCGATGCAAGTATTACTTTTGCTAATATTAATCTTGCTTATATATGAGATTATCTAATTTTGATAATCTAATTTTGATTTAAGACTAATCTTTTTTTCTGTGTTTAAATACTTACGACGCCTGGAACGGTTTCTGAAGACCTGCTCTCATGAAAGAAAAGTTATTGACTCGGCTGCTGTAAGGCTCATCGGAATGGCTGCTGCGATTGCAGGTTTTGTCGAGTCTACGATTTTTCATGATCACAGAATAAACGTATTTTCTGAAATAATGAATCACTTTAAATTTTAATAAACGGAGAAAATAAAATGTACAATTCAAGAAACTTAGCTACTTTATTAACAATACTATAAATTTATGGAATACTTATGGAGTAATTTATTCTTATTAGTGTTCTTAAATAATGAGACGCGAATGAGAAGTAAATTTTCATGGAAATGTAAGTTTTTACCTGTAAACGAGCATAGACAAGAGAACGACGGAAGCTAAGAGCACGACGAGAATACCCACTGCGGTAACCAAGCCGTAGTATTCGTTTTGCGTTATACAAATATTTTCCAAGATTTTAGTTTGCTTCTCAACGATGGTGGTGTCTTCCTCAATGTCCATTCTCGAGTCGAGAACCTATCAAAATACAGATAATATTATTGTGAAATGGGGATAACATCTTTCCATTCCTTGGAAGCGAAAGCGATCTATCTTGGTACCTCTATCATTTCTCTGACGTGCTCTTCTTCCTCTTCGTTATCCAGCTCATCGCTCGTAGCATCGGTCGTATTGAAAATCGTCGACGTATTGTTAAAGTCACCGTCTATTATCGGCGACATCTCGTCCTCGTTCGCCACTGTGTCGTTATTTACGTCCCTTCGTCGCCTGCCGAAGGACGGCTCGCTTCTGCCGGTACCACCAGAGCAGTACGCCGGCTGGCAGCCATCGCGGCACGTTCGTACGTTCGCCTCGAACACCAGGAAATTTGATTCGGGTATTTTGAAGGCATTGAAGCGGGCCTCGAGGCTGTCGCCGTCGCGGAGACGATCCAAACCCGGAAACACGTAGTTGTCCACTGGACAGCTGCAGAAATTTCCGTTTCAATTGCAAGATTATTTACGAAGATAATTTAATTTATCTAATTATTATATAACTTTTCGATAAAGAGAAGTCAAGAAATAAATAGAGCAATGTTGCATTATCTCCAGTATAGATAATGCTATTATTTCTTTCTCTTTTTGTTTTTTTCTCTTTCTTTCTCCTGTCGCATTATTAGAAAGTTCAGTATGATTAAATTTCTTACCCATATCTGTCTATCAGTTGAACACTTCTACCAGAATAAGGATCTCTTGCGATAACATTGGTAGCAAATATATCTGTTACATAATTGTATCTGTAAAAAATAATAATCGCAATTTATTAAAAATTAAACGCGATATATTTTTTACGAAGCTCTCGATATATCTGATGCGCAAATTAATTTCGAAAAATTGAATCGGACAACAACACGAAATTATTGTTTCCATTAGGCCGATTAAAATATAATTTTGTAATTCTATTAAATGAGAGAGATTCGTGTTAAAAGATGTACAAATGAAGATTACCCCTCTTGAGCTTCAAGTCTGAAAGTGAGAGGGTCGCCGACGGCGATGGTCGTCGTAGGTCTACCCTGATAAAGAATCATCAAGCGCACTCTGGAGCTGAGGGTGTTTTCCGCTGGGAGATATTCGATGGGGATAGGAGACCCTGATCTGTACATACAGTGCATGTATGAGGTCCATTAGCGAAATTGGATGAATTAGAAAACATCGAATGAATGTGGCGGAAAGAATGTATATAAAAAATGTGCTGATGGCATAAATTGACGCTTTAATTAGTTCTCACCTCTAAATTTTAATTTTACCAATTGATACCAATTTTTTGGTCTTTCACTAGTATTATATTTTTTCATTAAAAAATAAAAAAGTGACCACTGCGTTGTAACTAATGACATAAAAACTAAAATTTTGCGATATTCTAATTCATTCAAGTAGTAACTAATTTTTACTAAATGAACCATTAGCATCATGTTATCAAATGTATCATGTTATATATGTGTAACAAATACTAACATATAATTGTAAAGGAACAGAATGCGTGCATTCTCAGATAACATTTAGGTTCTGAATGTGTGATGAAAGAAATTGTACGAGCGTGCTTGGCCTACATACATATACACGCGTACGGAACACAAAGCGTTTTACTCTGCTTACAATAACTCGCTATTATACGTGGGTCCATATTAATATACAAAGTTAATAAGGGAAGTCTGAAATAACGTAGAGCAATATCGAAATATTTGTTCAACGGATATAAAGATGAAGAACTGGACTTGCTTATCTAAAATTAGTATGATTCGTCAGAAAAGAGTTCTGTAAAAATATAATTAGATAAAATTGTAAATTATAACACGAGGAATACAATTAGACTCTTTGTCTCTCTTTATTTACATAATTCAGTGTAAGTATCTATGGCACTTAACGCGTTAAAGATCGTACTCTCGGTGCAAAACACTATCGATATAACCTGGCATACCCGGCACCGATGTAGCCAGATGTAACGACAGCTTCGCCAGGTCCTCGAAACATGCACGTCAGGTTGAATCGTTTGTCCCGCCCGGTTTGCACGTAGTCCGAAAATTGCACCACCACGATGTTCGTCATCGTATCGCCATACTGCAAACGTTCGTCATCAAAGCGTTTATTATATCTATTATTATCGTTAAAAATTTTGATTTTACCATATCGAAAAAGAGAGAAATAGCTTGTTAACAAAAAATTCAAGAAATCAAATTATTATAAATAGCTTCGGTGTCTAATCAAAAGTCATCGTGGAATAATTTTCTACGTCGCGTGATTTATGAGAGTTTTAAAGTCTTTCGTTGAACGTGCGCGGTAAAAGTTTTTAGCTTAAATTAAATCGGAAATTACTTCGGTGGATCAAGCCGTTTTAAGCGGAAATTGTCATTCTTACTCGCTGTGTGCCGCACTCGGGATATCCCTGAGGTCCGCTGATACGGAGCACATTCACGGTCCCGCCGCTTCCGCGGAAGAAGCACCGGTCGTAGTATCCGTACGTGTAAATTCGCCCGATGAATCCCTCCGGCGTCCTCAGAGTAAACTCCATCCCATCCTCGCTGCAGACTTGACTCACTAGAAGCGTAACAGAGCGTAATTCGTCGGCGTGGCTTTCCGGAAAATTGTCGATCGAAAAGGGGCGCGATAGTGTGAAATTAATTAAATCGAATTGGTGGTCAACAAAAGGAATTATTAGAAGTGGTGATCGTCAAGATATATATACAAGTTTCATTGCGACAGATCGGCGTTGAAAACTGTCGATCGTACTACTACTTCTTTATTAGCATTGTATTAAGATCGGAAAGGGATAGGGAAGTCCCTGATCGGGAATAAAAATGTGTCACCCTCAGAAGGCTGTGTTAGTGCGTGGGTTGCGTAGGTTGCGACACATGGTATTGCGTAGGTTGCGACACATGTGACAAGCGAGAGGGAGAAAAAGTATAGGTGAAAAAAACATTAGCATTAGAAATTTATTTCGTAAAGGTAAAATCGTGTAACAATGCAAAATTGCGTGTACAATAACGTGCGTAAATTTATTATTAAGGTGCGACTTAATTTTAGAAGAGTAATTATCTCATTTTATAGAGATCAGATGCTGTTAAATTGTTTTCAAAGCGTTTTTAACTACTCCGTGTAGATAACAATCCGGCGACTACTCCGTGCCAAGTAATTCAGATATTTTATTTTTATTTTGAATATATGTGTTTCACTCTGGTTCCTAAGGCGCTCATGCGTGTTTCGCGTATTTCCCAACTTTCGTATCGGCGTTTCACGAACGGAATGGCCGCTTACCGTCCAGACATTCCCCATCCACGCCTTGGCGACCATTGTTCCTCTCGTAGAAGTCGTAATCCGATCCTGAGTCGTAATAAACCGGATTGCCCATGTCCATGTCCCTGGAGTCTCGGTCGCTGAGCTCGCAGTTGTCCCTCTCGGCTCCGTAAGGCGCGGCATACGGCCGGTAATTGAAGGACCTGCAAATGACATTGGGAATTTGCGATCGATTGCGCAAACAAACGCCATCGGATCATTTCTAATTCAATTTCAAGCTCCCCAGATCACAAGCATCTCCTGAATCAACTTAGAATTCTACGTTTCATTGTGTAGTTACATCTTTTGATGAACGTACCCTCTTCCTTATGCTCACAAAATTATCTTTTCTGTTTTATATATTATTGATATATAATGAATCTAATTTTATGTTAAGTTTCACTCTTCCTCCAAATATTAATCAATTTTATAATTGCTAAAAAATGTTTTTACACTCCCCTAATAATTACAATTACGATTATCATAAAACTGTTCAAATCAATCAGTAATCTGTCACTTGAATAGCGTTTAATTCGGATTAGGAGATGCTGTTCAGTTTTCTTTAGGTTGCTATAGCTGATTTAATCCTGGAAAGTAGCAGAGAGACAAAGCTTTATAGCAAGTGTTTCTTTCGAATTAATTGTTGAAAAACTCACTTGCTTTTTGAATTTAAATTATCGTCCATTTACTTGATACAAGTTCGACCATCATTATTACCTGCAAACGAAGTCTCTCGCATCGGTGCATTCCCTCTCGCACTGAGCCAATGACGAAGCAGTGGTGTACCGCCTAACGAACGGCTTCCGTACTCTGGTATGAGTCCCGACCTGTCTGAAATTATCCTGTTCGTCGCACCTAGACACTAACGGAGGTCTGCCTATGATGGGTCCCCCAGCAGTTCCAAATGGACGGGTGTTGTAGACGCCGCCTTCACCTATGTATCCACCGCCAACGATACCGCCGTCGCCGCCGTATCCTCCGTATCCCCCGACAGGTCGCGTCGGACCATAAGGACCGCCACCGTAATGAGGTCGTGGATCAGGACCGTGGCTCTGAGGACCGCGAACGTCATCGACGAATCCGGGCGAGTACAATCCTGGCGACGGATACCTGCTTTAATTAAATTGCAATGTAATTTTTTTATGATAAATCGTGATCATCAAGATTATAAAATATTTGATCAGCTATGATGATCATCTGTGATCAGATTATAAAATATTTGATCAGCCATGATGATCATCTGTGACCAGCGCTTAACTCTTCAGCGGCGTCTTAATCATTGATGATGTAATCAAAGTTTTTTTAAGATATTTGTAAAAAATAGTATCTATTTAATGTAAAATTTTAGATGACATAAATAACTAGATAATAATGTAAAATAAAAAGCGCTATTCAACATAATATTTATGAGAACATAATTTTGTTTAAAAAAAAAATATAATTACATAATATTTTATTGTTATACACTTATGATAGAAAAATAAGAGAAAAAAATTTTACTGTGGCGTACAGTAAAACAAAACTAGGGCAGACAACGCATTAATAGAAAAGTGACAAGTTATGATATGTAAAAAAAATATTTAAATTCGAATTCTGTCTAATTTAGCGAATTACCGGTTAGCATAAGGATCCTTATCCGGATATCTCCCAGTAGCTGGATATCGATCGATAGGAGTTCTGTCACCACCTACTCCCATAGGATATCGGTCCATGGGTTCTTCCGGGAAAGGATACCGGTCGATTGTATTGGGATATCGATCGATCATGTCGGTAGGATAACGACTCGGAATCAAGCGGATCCCGTGTATTACGGTAGGATATCGGTCATTCGGAGGATATTTTCCTAGAGTCCCGGCATCGGGGTATCTATTAGCGCCAACCGGACGGCGATCTTCTCCTCTAATAGGATATCGATCAGATATAGGAAAACGATCTCCAATTGGGTAACGATCAGAGGTAGGATAACGGTCTCCCGCGGGATAACGATCTCCAGCGGGATAACGATCTCCAACGGGATAACGATCTCCAACGGGATAACGATCTCCAACGGGATAACGATCTCCTGCGGGATAACGATCTCCTACAGGATAACGATCTCCTGCAGGATAACGATCTCCTGCGGGATAACGATCTCCAGCGGGATATCTATCACCAGCAGGATATCGATCACCAAAAGGATATCGATCAGGATAGCTATCGGAATCGCTTGGATATTTGTTATCCGGATATCTATCGTCTAAGGGACGACGATCGGGATATCGATCTGGATAGCGATCGGGATAGCGATCAGGATATCGATCTGGATAGCGATCTGGATATCGATCTGGATAACGATCTGGCATACGATCTGGATAGCGATCGGGATAACGATCCGGTTTGACGCTACTGGAATATCCTTTGTCGTAATCGTCTGGATATCCTGAAGGAAATATTTTTGAAAGTTTTAGTCGTAAATTATGCAAATAAAATATTTGATATTTTTAAGTAACATGGAAACTGATAAACGAACAAATGGTAATTCATAAATATTATCGTAACATCGTTAAATTGTCTGATTCTTAATATCGAATATGATTGTTATAATAGAAAAAAATAAAATAATCAGGATTAGATAATCATATTTAGCGTTAAAAATACAATTTGAAAGTCTGGATTAGTTTAATATTCGACAAGATTTATGAAATGATTTACAAGAGGAACGTGACAGATGATGATGAAATAATCATGTCTAATAGCGATTATATGTTTAAGATCTTGTTTCATTAAAATACAATTTGGGTTACTCAGCAGTTTCATGAATAATTACACAATTTTATGTTATATACACGTCGACATACGATATTATTCTGAATTAATAAAAAATTTTGACATTCCAACAACCAATTTGAACGTTCTACATAATTATTTTGAAAGTTCAATAAAATTATTTTCATATCTGTATCTAACTAAATTTTTAATGAGATACAGCGATTCTAACCAGGTCTTCCTAAAGAGGGTCGCCCAAAGTTTGTGTCTTGTCCCAGAGGATCCGGTCTGTATCCAGGCCCATCGCGATCGCCGTCTAGATATTGATCTGTTGGTAATCAATGCGTTATTAAATTAAATATTGAGCTATGCAAAGTTCGCAACTCCATGAAATTCGCAAAATTCGCGACGTGATCACATAGTGATACAAGTCAATCTATCAACTAACGTGATCGTCTAAAAAAAAGGCTGATTTCAAAATTTTTAGATAATATGGCAATAATAAACATTAAAAAATTTATTTTTTCAATGGCATTGCTTTTTAATGGCTTTTGCTTATTAATCTTTTTCGGATATATATTAATTGCTGAAGTCTCATCAGTTGCGTACGAAGGAAAGAATTCATCGCGAATGACACGATATTCAGGAACTGTTCATTGCGCGATGCGTTTCCTTTCTCGCGGACAGACAATCGATACTCACGCATGAGATTCTCGTAATAGTCGTAATCGGCATCGTAGATAATCCTGTTACCATCCCTTTGATTGAATCGGCTTAATCGGCAGGTGTGATAATGCTCGGAGTAGACGGCGCTACGGCACTGGAAGCTCGTCTGCCGGAGGCACTCGTCCAGGCACTCGCTGAGGCTGCGTCCGGTGATCTCCGAGTGGAACTCGCCACTCAGACGCGAGCTCCGATAACGCTGGAAAGCCGTGTCCGGGCGACGACCGTCGGAGAAGAGGTGCGACGCCGAGTTGCTGTCCGGGTATTCGGAGCCGCGCGCTACGGACGGATCTACGCTTCGTAAGTGGGCATTGATAACGAGTTGTGAATCACCAACTGACCATTGTTAATTAAACCTTATGTCTCGTTAAAAGAAGAAGAAATGATACAAAGTAGAATGGAAATCGCTTCGATATATTAAATTCTCGATTAGCATCATGAATTAGTGCAATGCGTAATTTTAAAAATTCATATTCGATCAAACCTTTATTTTATTTATTTACACCAAAACCAAGTTAGTAAATTAATATAAAATTATAAAAAAGTTTAGTAATTAGTAAAATTTAATAAAGATTTTAGTTAAATTAAATTGAAGAAAAGAAAGAGTTTAATGAAAGCTTAGTTTTTTGAAAATTAAATTTGGTTAGATAATGTTCCAATAAAACAATCAATTTTATTTGTTATATTCGCGAATGTTACTTACGTAATGAGATGAATAACCGCAGACTAAAATAAAGATAAAAAGTGCTAATGTTGAGAATCAATATTAAAATTTTGCATATACTCACGATTATCTAGGCACACCAAATCGTAAAAATGATGAGTCGGGCTGCTGCTAACTCCAATGTCATCCTTTTGCGAAACAGAATCCTCCTCGGATATGACGCATTGTCGGGTTTGCTCGTCAAACTCGACGCTGCGACAGAAATATTTCTCCGCTCTGAGACATAGCGCCTGACACTCGTCTAAAGTGAGATTCGTGTATATGTCCACCTCAAACGGGCCGCGTAAACGCTTGTTCTCCTCCTTAACGAACACCGCGAGCCCGTCGCATCGTCTTTCGGCTGATCACATGTAAAAAAAATATTCCTTCAGTTTTATAGTTAATATATAAATATGGTTTGCAAAGCAACAATTTGAATTTACGACCAAAACGAGCAAATAAAGATGTTAGTTAAAATAATCTTTCTATATATATATAATTGCAATTTACTTCGAAATTTTATAATAAATATTTTAATGTATTTTATGCAAAAATTAATCAGAAACGTACCATTAAGGCAAGTATTTTCCAGATAATCAGAATTCGGATCGTCCTCAAGTAATTCGGGATGAGTTCTTCTGGTGAAGCGACTGAGAGAACAGCTCCTCAAGGCAGTGTCATATGTGGCCGATCGGCAGACGAAACTGAACTCGTTGAGGCACCTAAATGCAAAATTAAAATGTTATTTCTTTTACGGCACGCGATAATTTTTAATCCCCGCGCGTATACCTGTCCTCGCAGTCGGTTCTGTTTGCGGCGCTGACTTCTTTGATGTCTGTCAAGGGTAGCTTCAGCTTCTTTCTCGGATGCCTCTCGAACACGTAACGACGATTCGGACATTCCCTCTCTATTCTGTCGGCTAAGAATGAGAGAGACAACATTAATTTAATTTCTGATAAACCAAAATTGTTAAACAGATAGAAGGGTAGAAGAACAGATAGACAGATAGAAGTAGTTATAATTAAGAATTCTAGATTAACTTGAAGAAAAATTGTTTTTAATCGAAGAATTGTGAAGAATCATTTCCACTATTATTATTATTTTTACACGGAAAAAACGATTTTGCTGAAGTATCTAAAAATTTAGATGTAGATCTGAAGTAGGACAGAAAACAATTTTGTTGTCAAAATAATTATGTAGGACGCTTAAATTTATTATTGGAATGTCAAAATTTTTTGCAACATTGCTCGTTACGCTTAAGCGTCTTTCCGTGTAGGAAAGAAATCGTTGCGTCATTCTGGAATTCGCGAACGAGCTGCTATTTCAATTAATAAAGTGCGTCGCGACGCAATGCACAATGATATTTTTTTCTGCCGACGTTTTTCTGTCTGCGCGAATACTCACACGTTAGGCACACTTCGGTGAAGTGCACGCTGTTCGGTACGAGCATGAGATTTCCGATGCCCTCCGGCTGCGCCTGTTCCCTCGTTAAAAAGCAAGTACTCTCCTCGTACTCGGCGGCGCCGCTGAAGGACGCGATTCTGCTACCGGGCTGGAAGTCGATGGTCGTACACGCGCGAACCAGATTGTTCATCGCCGTTCTGTCGCGCAGACAAAGCTCTTGACACTTCTCCAAGACTCTAAACGGAGGCGCCGAGTCTCGCACCTACCGTAAAATAGAAATTTCTTAACATCGGGATCCTTATTGTAGTTATATCACTTTTCTTACGCGACCGTCGAGAGAATTGCGAAAAATTTAAACTTGAGGAGCGATTTCGCTCGATCAATCGTTCACCATTAGCGAAGTGGCGCGCGAATGGAAGTTCGTAATGTTACAATTAATATTAAAGACATAGATATCTGTAATTTTAGAAGCAAAATGTTATATTTCAAAGATATTTTTTTGACAAGTCACAAATTCTAGAGAAGTTAGATCGCGATGGTTGAAAGCTATTTTCGAAATCGCTGCGATCTTACCACATCGTCATCAAAATCCTGAAGCTGCTGATCCGGTAGTCTTTCGTAAACCACTCTACCCAAACCACCGTTGCAGGTCGTTAGCGCTGAAACTATAACGATTTTCTCGTTAGCGTTCGTTTGTCAATTAACACGACAGATTCGTTTCTCTGATTTTATTATTTATATACTATTTCGCGTGGAAAGCACGGATTATTATTTCTTTTTCGCATGAAATTCAAACTACTTCCTCTAGACAAGCACGCACGCGCGATCTTCGATTTTATCAATGCGTATTTATTTTCGTGCCATAAGTGGCACGGATAGTGACACAATACCGACCAGCAGTTTCGCAAGAACGACATGACATCGTTTCTGTATCTCTCGATTTGTTCGCTTGCACGCTCGCAGAACTATTTATTTAGCTACGTGCGAATTCCAAACGGCAGAGCACATTTTAAAAATACTCGCAATTGCCGCGCCGAACAGAAAAAAAGCTTTTTTGTTCTAATTTTAAGCGAATGTTATCATTAACTTGAAATGATTGCTGCACAGTATTTCAATTATCATATAAGTGAATTTTAAATAAATTTTACACACACACACACACACACGATTATAGATTATGTTTAATTAACAATAAAAATTTTTTTCATGAATGTTTTTTCTATTTACTAATTTTCTGCTGTTTGTAACTATGAGTAATGCATATTAATAATATTTATCAATTCGATCTGAAAGAAAAATTGTAAAGAATTTTTAATTTATGTCCTTACCATTGACCAATAGTTCTAACACGATGAATACCCAAATTATTGGCAGCATACTAATCGATCTGTGAGCTCTCCGCATCGTGATATTGAAATGTACAGATTACTATGTCGCATACATGCCAATCGCTATTACGATCTGAAAACAAATTATTAAACCTTTGATACATGAAAAGAGAGAAAAAAAACATTTTTTGTTTTAGAAAAATGTCATCACTATTGAAACCTTTGTGATTTTAATTTTTTAACGTTACCAAATATGTTATTAAAGAGAAAAATTATTTTGGTTATTATCCATAAAATTACAGTGATAAAAATTACAGGAGTAGAAATTGAGAACGGTCGGACGAATGTTCTTCTCGCTTCGAAAAGAGAAGAAAAATTTAATTTATGTGAGGAGAGAAATTCTCTTCTAAGGGGTAGCTTTGTATTGAAATTTAATAATGCAAGAGATCTTGAAATTATTTACGCTGCGAACAAAAGGTTACATGTGTTACGTTTCATGTGTATTATATACGTTTTCATGTGTATTGTTCTATTATGAAATAAGTGTCCGGGGAAAAATATTGAAATTTTCGATATTCCGGAGGTACACAAAAATTTTTAAAAATTACACGCTACATACAAATATCTTATTTCACAAAGATTTTAATCGGAAGAGCGTTTAATTAAAAGCATTCACAAAAATATGTATTATATTTATTTTAAAAAATATATATGAGAAGAGCAGATAAAACGATCATTGCTTAGCTTTTCGAAATTGTTCGTTTCTTGTGTATTTCCCTGGAGGACCAGATGCAATGAACGCAAATCCCTCGTGTGAGAAAAAAACAATACATGAAAAATCGAAATACAGATAAAACTACTAGCGAGAACCATTTGTTCTGACCGCGACGGACATTTGTATGTACTCGAGATACATACGCGGGAACAGCGTGTACTGGGATTCCTGACGAGCGCTCACCCTGAACACTTGCACACACTGTCACCCTCGCGCGCCGGTATACGTACGCGGCTGCCAAAGGACCAGCACACGCCCGTAAGGGCAACGAAGCGTGGTTCCAACTTTCAGGCATTACATTACATTATTTCAGGCATTGCCATTATTTGTCCGGTTATCGTGATTGAGCGTAGAAGAGCGTTCAATCATCGGAAACGAAAGCACGAGCAGGGTCATCTTGCCCCCTGCGTGCGCCATGATTTCACTATTCGATATCATCAAAAAATTGAAAGAAGGGGAAGCGTATTTATTTTCTAAAATAATTTTGCAAATATAATAATAATAATATTTTAAAATTATCTTTCAAATTTTTTACGCTTCTATTATTAAAACAACATTTTTTTGCAACAACTTTCTTTTTTATATCAGTATCTTAATATTAACCGGATATTGATTTAATTAATACGTGAATATTAACATAAGAGTGGAAGAAACAGTTTTGCCAAAGTATCTAAAAATTTAGCAAGATACAGATCTGAAAATAACTTTGTTGGACCATCAAAATTATGAAAAATGCTTAATGATAACATGTTGCAAAATATTCTTAATGTTCTAGTTTGAGCGTCCTGCATAATTATTTTGATGGTTTAAATAAAATTATTTTCAGATTTGTAGCTAAACTTCTAGCTATATATATATATATATATATATATATATATATATATATATATATATATATATATATATATATATAAATTTTTAGATACTTCAGCACGCGCGCGCGCGCACCACACACACACACACACACACAAATAAACAAACAAACAAACAAAACCATTCTTTCCGTGTGGCAATTATCTTATTTATTTTTGATATTCAAATTTTAAGTTAAGTTATAAGGTTTAAATTTACTATTCATGAAGTAAACAATGCGAATATTAAGATACTTGCTTAAAGATACTTTATCGGGCTATAATTTTGAAAATATCGCGATCAAGTTCAGCTGAGAGTTCATAGTGACGCCACAATAGGATGTTTATGATTTCGACAAGGTATCATAAAGAGGATTTTATTGTTTAATTTATGTTTACTCGTTGATGCGTACTTATTCGTGATGAGTACCAATTACCATAACTCCGTCCACCGATTGTGCCTCATCGGTGTCCACTGTGCAGCTTGTTAATTGCGTTATGGTTTATCGCCTCGATAATTGCTTCTGTCACCGACAGTGCGGTATAAAAGCTTATTCTGATGTTAATATCGGTCGCGGGAGAAAATTATGGCGCTCGTTCGTCATAATTCGTGTTATATTACACTATGCAAAATTACATTTCTGCAATTGTCTTCGGATTACCGGATTTACGACGTGCTGCTCGCCGTATGCAAATCATTTCGGGAAATTACTTGGATTAAGGTAATTAAACATGCCATCGGATACGAGCAGAGGATCATCAATTAAAAAACGCCGCGAGTAAAGAAGACATTAAAAATGTAATAAATGATTCGCGCGAAGTGTTTTTAATTTTTCCTACCGTCGTAAATTCACTTTTACAAAATATTAATTTTTTTAAACGAGGAGTTTAGATTTATTGCAAGAACGCTACTAACGCAAATAAACGAACGAGAGAAACGAGTTATTTAGAAGAACAAAGGGCAATTTGAAGATCGTTGTTGATGCGATTCGCAATTCTGGCTTTGGGAAGCATCAGCCTTTTGAAAGCTTACTTTCCGTAGCTGCTTTTCATCGCGAGCTTCCACCGCGTGGTCTATTGTCGTGGTGCTTTGAACTCTTTGAATTGATACGCAGATGGCATTGTTGCGTGTGTACTCGTGTCGAACCGGGAATGAATTCGGTCATTGTTGTGTGACGTTCATGTTAATGGAACTTTCGCACGCAACGACAAATTATTATCTGGTAATGTGCCGTGCTAATTCCGACGGATTCGGGCACAGCGCGATGCTGGGAGAGAGGCAACAATGTGTCTAGGAACGTTTGAGATCGCGGTCGATATTTTTCTTGCGAGCCGCTTGAAATTTATTGCCAATCGAATACGATCGCACGGATCTGTGCGAAAGATTGCGGAAAATCCGTGTGATATTCGTATCTTACAATTGCGTAACGATCTCCCGACTAATTATCATGATTACAGCATTACGAACGTGTATACTTCGCGTTAATCGCCACGCGATTCGTCATTGGAATAATTAATTGAGTTTTTGAATAGTTGCAGTCATGCAAGTAGTTTTAGCCTCAGTCCTCATATGGATAGAATCATGTTAGCGATATTCTGTGAAAATATTTTTCTTTTTATAGCAAAGGGAATTAGTCATCACGTGTTTACTAAAAAATCATTATAAGCGTATACGTAAAAGTTTTAGATTTTTTTGAAACAAATGTTTTAAACAGTTTATCGGTTCAATAAATTTCCTTTCAAAGAAGCTACATGAGGGTGCTGGTAAAATAAATTTACCCTCACGAGCGCGCGATTTAATTTTCTGCTTAAGGCATTCCTTTAAAAAAAAGAAAAATATAAAATTATAATTATAATTATAATTAGAGTCGAACAATTACGAATGACTTTTATTCCTATTAATTTAATATCGCTCGAAATTGAATAGAAAGAGTGCCAATCGTTCGAAAGAATCTCGTCGATGAAGGGGAAGAAAGCTGATCTTACCTGTGAGGGAGCTCTCCTCGAGTTCTCCGTTCCTTCGACGCGATTGCAGCTGATGAAGAGGAGGGCGAAGGGATCCACGATGCCGATGCTATCCTCTCGATCCCAAAATGATCTTGAAGTCCCTCTCTCGTGCTATCCGCCGACCGCGCGCGAGAAAGAGGCGTGCGAACATACGCCGAAATCACGCGTGCGGCGCGATTGGCACCCGTAATCAAACTGACGGTCGAAATCGGTGAGAAGCGTGGAAATAATGGATACCTATACACCTGGGAAGTGGAGAGAGAACGGCAAAACGGCAAATCCATGTATTCCCGATGTTTTCGTACACGGCCGTGTGACAGGCCGTAGGGGGCCCGCAGAGGGCACAGAGCGCGGCGCATGGATAACGATGCGCGCGAGGGCGGACAGGTGGGATCCCCACGTCCGACTTCTCTCTGGCCTTGCACGCAGCGGAAGTGGACCCATTGTGTGTCCGGTTTCCGTGGGGCCATCCGGGAAAACGGGTGACGTGCGACCGCGATGGAGGGAGGTAACGAGAGCCAACGCGGAACATCGTACTCGGCGGCGTAGGTGGTCGTCATCGAGGCCGGCTCGCGGCGGAATCATGGATTAGAGACTCCCAGCCGAGGTCAACCAGGACGAGATCACGTCGTCATCATTGAGAGTCAACGAGCCGCTCAACGATCGGCTGGATAAAACGGGGTGATCGGGCATCCCAATACAGGGGTCCGTAATCCTTTTGTTTACTATGTTAGACGCCTGAAAATTATTTTTTTGTACAAAGATATTGTGTAACGCATTATACCGCGAGCAATTAATTTATTTTACTTTAATTTTCAGTCCTTTAGAATGTATGGCTGCTAATTTAAAAGTACAATTCGTACACTCGTTTGTTAGTAAAGGAATTCAAGAATTTTAAAAACTCGTGTAGCTAATGAGACTTTCTAATGGTTGTTTTAAATGTTGAATTATTTCAAGATGTACTGAGTATATTTGTTGATTTATATTCGTGATTATAAGACATTGTTGCCGCGAGGGAATTGAGAACTATAATATTATTACATACATTAAACAAGCATTTAAACTTGAACACAATTTTACAAAAGTAAAAATCCTGTTTCTCTTTTCTGAAATATATAAAAATTTTACGTCGTCTGTGGAAATTAAATATGAAAAAAATGCGCGTATGAAACAAATATTTTATAACAGTTAAGTTAATACGTAGAAAAAGAAATTCGGTAGTAACAGTATAATCCCTTGTAAATTATAGTACTATTAATGATCTCGAGATTTTTCCCTTCCTTTCTTCACGGCACATTCTTGCGTCTCCATAAAGAGCATTATACTTAAGGGGTATCTTTTTCTCTTGAGACAGCAAATAACGACGCTGGAGTCTAAAATGTTGGAAAGATAAAGGAATGTAATAAATTTCTCTCTTAGAGCGCTTGATAATATGTTTCTTCTTGGTAATCTTTTATGTAATAATAGTAATGGTTGTTTGCAAGAGGATCTAGACATAATGGTACGCTTTCCTTGCAAGAACGTCATAAATGCTGTTTTATAACAGTTGGTACGAAAGGGAAAGCTTTTGGAAGTACAGGCAATACAGCTTTGCTACAAATGTGAAAGTAGCAACTAAAAAAAAAAGTCAAATAAATATATTGAAAAATTGCTCAGAGGTATATACTGCGAATGAAGAAACGGAGAATAGATTCTGTGATTATGCTTCTATGTACATTTAATAAGAAATGTAAAAACGCTCTTAATAAAACAAAGTCTCCTCATTGATAAAAAGGCATTTCTTTGCTGTAATTTCTTTTACATTAAAATCTTTAAATTTTACGATTATACGAAAATTATATCAAACTTTTTTTCTGTAAATTTGATATCACGCTTATCTTTTTTGTTACGTTGGACCGAAAGGTAAAATAAAATTTATGTTTTCAGAAATTAATTATTTTGAGAGAAGTCTTTGTGTGAATATTATTTCATTGATCATCGCGCACTCATGGAGAACGTTATTTTTCAGAAAATTTCTCCTACGCTTGTAATTATTACAATTTGATTGTTATTATTTACAGCTCAATAAATATTATAACAATATCGTAATATTATAATATACATTCGTTAAGTAAAATGTGTAAATAATCATGTAAATAAATGGAGTAAACAGCGAAATTTTGACCAACATTTCGATTGTCACGATACATATTTTTCGCTTGACTCGTATTTACAGATATAAACAATATAAACAACAAATACGAATGCAGAATTTAAAATCATTCTGAAAGTCTTTCGATGATTCTGTGATGTGATCTCAAAATTTGGAAGTAGAATTTTATTTATGAACTTTACGCGTGTAATACGAATAACACTTGAAGAATCAAGATACATACATCTGTAAAAGATATATGAAAATACATGTGCGTCAAAGTAAATTTTACATAACAGTATATAAAATTGGCTCTATTTTCGGCATTTTATTATTGCATTTAATAACAATAAATAACAATAATAATTATATAATATAATTATATAATGATATAAATATAATTATATAATAATAATATAATAATTAAAAAATAATACATTTAGGAGGCTAATGAACAGTCCTACTGTTTCTTTCATACCGTTTCTTTCACACGAATTACAATCTCGATCGACAGTTATCTTTACATTAAGATGTCCCTTTATGTAGCACACTATATTTGACATATCACATTATTACCATGACAAGTATCAATTTAAATTTACAATAAAAAATGAGAAGAAGGAAAAACGCGATGATCAATACCCAGCATAGCTCATTAGCCTTCTAAATGTATTATTTTTTAATTATTTTTAATTATTATATTATTATTATATAATTATATATAATTATATTTTTATTATTATATAATCATATTATCTAATAATTTCAAGCAGCAGAGTGATAATTAAATGATGTTTTCGTCTAACAGACGAAAATAGACGTCACTGTTGTCTTTTAACTTCATTTTGCTATCTGTGTTTGGGATAACAATAATTAATAACAATTATTACTCTGAAATCCAACGCGAATTATAAATTATCTATAATGAGTTCAATGCTCGAACCGAGCTCGCGTTCGAAAATGGCGCTGGACCACGTGGTCGCCGACCGCTCGCCGAATGCGTGCCCGCTCCTCGGATTCTCTTTGAGTGAAGGAGCTCGATATAGTTCGATCAAGTCAGCTGACGGCAGGATGCAATCGCCCGTCGCTCGCGGACTGTAATGCGATCGCTCCGTTATCGCGTGGGATCGTAAGGATCGTATTCGCGGAAGAAAGCGCGCGTTCTCTCCTCTCGCGCGACCCGTGAATCGAGGTGAGTACTGGAATTCCCGAGGACGATCCCGCTCCGTCACCGCATATTGATTCGCGATATGTTCAATGATGCGACGTTACGCTTAATGACGATTAATCCGTCCGAGATGCTTCTCGAGCGAACGAACTGTTCTCGACTCGCGAGCGTCCGCGTTTTGAGGTTAAGAGAATACGACGTTCGCGTGACGCGTTTGATGCACGACGAGTTTTGATTTTTTGCACATGTATGCACGGAATTTCATCTTTTTTTACGTTTCAGTTGGGTGCGCGAGGAACTTGCACAAATTTGAGTACTGACCAGAAAGCTAAGGAAGCCATTATGCCGCTCAGTGCAGGTAAATTACAAGCGTAATTATTTGCGCTTTTATTTTATGTAGAAAAAAATTTTTTAAACTACGGCTTGTGCCGTTCTATTAATCCTTTATTTATCTAAATTGATGTTTATCCTGTCATTTGTCGCAGATATATCTACGGCACTCCACCTGCTGGAGCACGTGCAGGAACGGGTGGAGGATTGCGACGATCCCAAGCTGCAGATGCACACGTCGCAGGATCTGAAGTCGTTGATCTCGTTGTTGGAGGATCCAGTATTTCGCAGCATAGTCACGATTCAGGACTCCTTGATCGAATTGAATACACAATTGTCGCACCATCCGTCTATCTTGCCCGGCGACTTTGACATCAACATCAGTGGGCAGCTGGAACTTTCTGTTCCGACTACTCCGGTGCAACCTCTCGGGCCGAGCATGTATCAAGATCTGTACCAAGACAGCAGCGAGCTGGAGGACCAGAGGGTTCCCGTCGCTCCGTTACTGCACAGCAGCAGCGAGGACACGAGCGCACAAGTAATTTCGCATTGTTATATTTTTTGAGGCTCAACCATGTATCTCTTATGTTTCTCTTCTTTAAGGATCTGTTGTTACTTTGTTACAGGTTACTAGCCCCAGTCTTGCTTCGGAAGTTATAGGAATGCCGCCTATAACCACCCCCACTTATGCAAAGGAGTTTAAAAAAGTTATCGAAGCTGCGGCGAAAGGGCGACAAATATTCACAGTGCAGGTAAATTTTTACTTTTTTTAATAACATATAACATTTGTTTTTTATAAAACATTTTTATAAGAGTCACTTAGTGTTCTGTTAAGTTTTGTGTCGTATCCATTTTTCACAAAAAATATCACAGCGAGATTTTAAATATCTCACTCTGATCAAGATGATTTTTATGTTTTTCTAGTTGTACAAACCGGAAGGAACCAGTTTGGGATTCAGCGTGGTCGGACTTCGGAGCAAGGATAAGAACGAGCTTGGCATATTCTTACAAGAGATACAACCAAACGGCATCGCGGGCTGGTGAGTCGAACTCGTCTTTCATTTTTCTCAACGTTTGCGCTGCATGCTTCTGAGATATAGATGGGCCTGCAAATTTTAATAATTTTATATAATTAAATATCGAAGTATCGCTATTATTGTTATAATAGCAGCTATTCTTTTTTATCAAGAGACCAAATTATTCAAAGATTGATAGACATTTTCGCTTTAGTGGCGTTAGAGATTTGGGTAAAAGTTTTGAGCTGATATACATATGCTGATGGCAAGGCAATCAAGCTAAGTCTCGCTAAATGTAAAGCATTTGACAGTCGTCAGTAGAAAGATTGCGCCATGATAAGGAGCTTGAAACGGAAAATAGGGATGATCCGTGAGTGGACGAGATATCAGGTGATCCAATAACTTCGCTTTACCGCAGTGCGGTTGAACCGACATTTCGCAGTAGGAATAACACGGAAAATTACTCTTTTTTTTTTTAAATCAAGAATATTTTCGCGTATTAATGCGCAATTTCATCTCTATGTTCGTTCGAGTTCTAGTTTAGCAAAAGGTCAGATTAATTATAATTTTTTTGTCGTAACGTCACAGTTATCGAGTTTGCAAATCTCAGCGGAATCTTCGCTGTTAATGCATGAACCCAACGGCAAAACGCGATTCCCTTTTAGCTCTGCGAGAGCGAAACGCGATTCCCTGATTCTCTCCTGAGGAGAGAAAATGAGGAAGAGATAGAGA